>PVJH01007582.1:0-91835 GCA_004026705.1 Nesogale talazaci | reverse complement strand
GATAAATAGCTTACTGGATGCCAGATGCAGGCTCTCTCCCTGGGAGACATTCCTATTGACAAGCCACATGCTGATGGCAGCCAGCACCTGGGAACTGGAGGAGCCACGTGGAGACCCACACCAGAGTTGAGATGATTCCACAGCCACTGGATCCACAAGACTTTCCACCCAATGGCCTGTGATTTTCCTGCACTTGGTAACATTGTATGTGCTGTGTGATTCTGAAGAGGGTTTTATAGATTGGTAACAAACATATGGGCTAATATTGTACTTATAGATTTGATCTGGACTGGGCTGAGATGTTTTCTCAATATACAATTGCTCTTTTATATAAAGCTCTTTCTTTATACACATAAGAGTATCTATGAATTTGGTTTTTTTTGTCATCCCGGACTAACACAGTCATATTCTCTCCACACCTCATGCAACTTTTTGGTAATGATGTACATACACCATCCCCCTCAACTTTGTGTCTCCACCCTGAAAAAAAAAAGGCAACTCTTCTTCATCCAATAGTACTATTGACTGTTTGCACTAAATACTAATAACAACATCATGATGTCATGAATTTGTTCAAGTTCTTTCGTACCCCCTTCTCCAAGCCATCCTGGTAATAAAATTGACACATCATTGGAAGGATCCCAAAAGCCATGTACTTGGTTACCTCTCAGTACCCTTAGCTCCCAACTCCCCCTGAGGACAAAGCTTATCTTGTCATCCCATGAGTAGTCAACCATGACCTTTTGCACAGAGCCTCTTACAACGGCAAGCTCTCAAACCATTAAGAACTCTGGGTCCAGATGTCTTTACTTGGTATCCATGGGTGGTGGTTGGATTGTATGTCAACTTGATGGTACCTGTTATGCGAGCAGGGATAAAGTACAACTGTCAGTCAGCATGTTTGTACATGTGTATTTACCTTTTCTGTGAATGTATCTATGACTATGGCAGACCATACAGGGAGAAAAGTCATGAAAATTTCTTAGTTGTAAGAAAACACCTTGATGGAATGAGTTGCTGCTGGGCCTGGAGGCTAAGGATCATAGTCTCAGGGGGATATCACAGGGTGTTAGGCTGGGTTGACTAGAGAAACAAATCCAGAGACACTCTTCTATGTGTAAGAGAGAGATTTATATCAAGAAGTAATTATGTACCAAGCAAATATTCCAGCCCAGTCCAGATCAAGTCCACAAGTCCCATACTAGTCTATAAGTCCCTCTTCACCCTAATGCAGTCACATGCAATGATGCAGAATGCAGGAAGATGACGGACTGGTGTGTGTAAAGTCCTGTGGATCCAATGAGGGTGCTCACATCACAGGGCTCACAGCAACCAGGGTTAGCCAGCAGGAAGGTGAAGGCTGAGAACGAGGGGTAGTGGTGGTGGTGAGGGTTCCCCAGGGTCCTCCTTATGAGAAGGCCACACCCACAAGGAGGTATCATCAGACTATGCCCTGATCGGCAGGACAGACTCCATCCCTATACTTTTTTTTTTGGGGGGGGGGGCATCACAGCTCTCCGGTGGTGGGAGTAGGAGGCCCAGCCCCACTGCTGGAATTGAACCTCCGTCCCAGTGGGCCGCAGTCCCACGCACAACCACTACGCCACCGGGGCTCAGCTCCCCCTATACTTTTATATATCTTCAAGCTGGCATGAACTCATGGAACTACCACACACAGTTCACAAAGACAATATTCGACATAGTATTTTGATGAGGAGTGCCTAGGCCTTAAAAATTCACGAATCTGAGGAAATGGAGTGAGAGCCGTGTCTGACCTCCTTCAGCTACATAAGGGGAAAGGTGGATCAAGTTTTACATCTGTCCAAGAATGAGCCCTAAAAGGTAGAGGTCAGATTTGCCTCTGACCTCTGTCCTTCATTACGCTCCTCTGACACTAACCGTCCCTCTCACAGAACTCTACTTCTCTGCCGGATTTGACAATATGTTGTTACAAAAGCCACACAGGACTCACGGATGATCCCCATACTTATGGGGTTTACTCAGGTGATAGTACTGTAAGGAACTTGTACTTTTCTCCACGGCATCACTTTTCAGTCATAGCAAGCAGACACCTTTCTCTTTGGTCCTCAGTTTCTCAGCCAAATGGCTCCTTGGTCTCTTCCCTGCTGGGGACAGTGTTATAAAACTCTTTTGGCACTGATAAAGGCCCAAAGATTCCTCCCTCTTCAAGCCACCCCCCTGTTTGAAAGCACACAGATCTACTGGTTCTGAGGGCTCTGAAGCTTGCCACTCCATCCTCTCATCTGGGTGCTTCTGCTGTCACAGCCACTACATACAGGGAATTTGCATAAGCAACATTGATGACTTTTCTTTTTTGATAGTACTGGGGTTCTTCGTTCCTGCTTCTGGGATGGCTCACTTTATATCCAGCAAAAAGGCAAAATTGACCAGTCTTCTCAAGTTAGTCTTATATCCCCTATTTAGATTCTCCTACTCACTCATTTTAGTGGAAGTTAGAAAGACTATGGATATAGAATCACACTAAGCAATTTCATTTCACCACACCAAGCAGGGCACAACTGTCGGTCTTTCCCCATCCCCATGAAAGAAGAATGATTAAAATGAAAAGACATATGGAAGTAACTAGTCCAATGGACTAAGGGACCATGTGAATACCAGCCTCCACAACCCTGAGAGCAGAAGATAGAGTGGCCTGGAAAGAGTGGGAGAGAATGCACAATAGAACTGAGAATCAAAAAAGACACCAGGCTTACTGGTCAGATTCATCTCCCTTTAGGTCTTGAACAGAACTCACCACCGTGTTAGAATCATCAAGCCGTGAAGATCAAAAGGGCAGTGCTGACCCAAAGTCAACATCGGAAAGAAGGTGGGAAGGAAACAACACCCAGGGAGGACACAGGTTAAGTATGGTACATTGAGGGAGTTTATATTGGGTGAGTTATGGCAACATGTGTATGAATGTGTGGAATTAAAATTGATGGCCTTGTCTGTAAATCTTGACCCAATTTACAATAAAAAGTTACAAACAGAAACCAAAGAGTCAACCTCTGGAGCTGGGGAAGAGAACTGGGTCACGGCATGTGGTCACTGCTGAAGGAATCCAGGGACAGGATGCGCACAATGGGCAGGCAGAAGGGAGAGGAATCCTTGTCTCAGATTAGGAGAGGCTGGGGTGTGGGTCCCTGGCCAGGCCTCCCAGAAAATCCTATGGAGAGTTGGGGCCAAGACTTTCCTGGAATATCTGTATGTGGACGTGAGGTGTTGAGGCTTACGTCGTTGATTGAAATAAGGTTGTCCATGAGCCTTGGGAGAATGTGCAAATATTTGATTATTTTCTTTCTCCAATGTCAAGATTTATGTCTTTAGGTGTGAAAGGATACTGCTGGCACCCTTTTGTTTTAAGATGGACTTCAGGGAAGAGCTGCCTGGCACCATTTTGTTTTGCTTCTCATTAATCTCATCAGTCAAGTTTAAAGACAGTGAACAGGGCTGGAAGCAGGAAGCCAGCCAGTGACATGTACTTGGAAGAGGTGGCGGTGTCTACCAAGCTTTGGCAAAGCAGAACTGCCCAGGGTGGGTGTCTCTCTACGTGGGTTGTTATAAGTGTAATGTAGAAATAAGATTTCATTACACTAAAATTTCCCCTAGGAAACAACAACCCAATCTCCACCTTTAGATGTTCGAATTAATAATGATATGTAGCAACTTAAAGGTATGGCTCCTGAACTGATTGAGTGGGCCACTGGAGACTGTTAGGAGAATTTAAAAGAAAGCAAAGTCAATTAAATCCATAGCTGATGTCTTCTTTTTGGTCTACATTATTGAAATAAATATGTATTGTTTTTATAATGAGAAGAGAATCGATATTACTTGTATAAACAGTATTGTTTAAAAAAGAAATCTTTTTTCTTCCACTGAGAAATCTGTCAATAAACAAGAATCTATTGATAAACAATGGTGTCAACAAATTAGACTCCCTGCAGCTCCCAGAGGAGCTTGAGTGGGTTCATCATTGGACTGTTAACCTTAAGGTTGGGGATTCAAACCCACTAGCTGCCCATGGGAGAGAGATGAGGCTGCTGTTTCTGAAAAGATGCATAGCAGGGGAAGCCTCTGCTCCACCCGGCAAGGGCACTGTGAACTGGAAGCCGGTTAGACCAGGTAGCCAGGAGTTTGGGTTTGACTGCTTCTTAATCACAGAAAAGAGGCAGTGCCTGTACTTCGCATTTTGGCCCAAGTATTTTGTCAAGAAGGATTGAGCTGCCTCATATTTTCTTATACTCACATCTGAATATTAAAAAGTGATTTCTTTCAACAAAGTTTTCAATGCTTATAGACAGCATGTTTCCTTAATGCACCTCCAACATTGTGTTCTTTTGAACTACTATAAGTGTTTAAAACAGCTAACCTAACTAGACTGATACAGTGTTAGAAAGAAATTAGACACCTTCTATGGGACATGAAGACTAAATGGCAATTTCTAATTTTAAAGAATAAAGTATTTTCAATCTAAAGATGGGAATCTACTAATGAGGATGAAAGGTAATCTCATGCATACATACATATATTCAAACACATTCATGGGAAATTTCTATTATTTTTAAATTCAATTTTTCCAAGAAACTTTTGAAGCATCCGTATTTATAATCAAACTCCAAACTCAATGTCACTGAGTTGAGGTCATTTTTTGTTACTCTCGTAAACTTCTAGCACAGTGCCTGGAACAGAACATATGTTCAAGTGCATGCTTCTATTCCATTTTAGATCGGTCTCGGGCCTTTCCACAGGCGGTTGCTGTGGAGACACACTTTTTGGGAACACATTGCTATTGAGGAGTCTAAAAGTCACCGGGACCTCTTTTACACAACTACTGAAAAGTTCTTGTCAAATCTTTATCTTTGTGTAAGTAGAGACGTAGCTGTGGAAGAGAGAACCCTTGAAATTAGGTTAAAAGGCTGAGTGATCTCTCAGAGTGTACAAAGGTGAAATGTGATGGCTAATTGAAATGGCTCATCGGCGGTGCCTTTCTGTGGCATTCAATGCAAGCATCATACCCATTATTCCAGACACACCTCGAGGTCTACTGCCATCCATTCATTTGAGATCTAGTGCCCCTCCCCAGGGCTTCTTTACAGACCAGACAGCTTCATCTCTTTCCTGTGGAGCACCTGGGAGATTTGAACAACCCACCTGCTTAGGTTAGCTGTTCTTGGTTTATCCAGTAGTGCTGAACATATGTCTATGTGCAGGGGTATGTATTTTGATGGTTCAATGAACTGTTCTTTCCTCAAGAGTAATACTTTTTAAATAACTATGAGTAATTATTTTTAAAAGCACAGGGGCAGCATAACTGTAGTGTGGTATGGTCGGAATACTTGGTATCAGAATAGATGATAGAGGATGGGGCATGGAGCTTTGTCTGACTCTTGACTCATGGCAACAGGGAAGCCAGAGGAGTCAGATAGGCACCGTCATTGGCATGTATTGCACATAGACTCTAGCACAATATCAGTCCCCAAAAGGTGTCATCACCATCTCATGTAATGCTCACCACAGTGCTTTGAAAAATGATCATAGAGATGAGTACCTTCTCAAAGGTAAATTATCCATGCACATACTCAACCCTGAGCATATCTGAAGGGAAGCAGCTACCTATCAGGACTGTTGCAAAATATGTCAGCATGTGTTCTCTGGGGCTTTGGAGATGGTCGACTTGCAAGATTGGAACCTATTCTGGGTAGTGGAGAGAGTCTGCTGAAAGATTGAGGTCCATTCCCTGCTGAATAGCTTCCCAGACCGTGTGAGGAAAGTACCCTCCATCTCTATAAACTCCCAGTTCTGTGATTATAATGCCAACCCCTTGATGCCATATCCTAGCTGGAACTCTCGGTGCTGAATGGGCAAGTAGCTCACGTGGGAAACCAAGTAGCTCCTTGTCTGGGAAAGCCATCATCAACACAGGTTCAAGTGGAATCACTTGGGAAGCTGATGCCCTGCTCTACCTGGGAGGTCCAGGTCAGCTGATCTGAAGAAAGGTCCAGAAAACTCACAGTTGTCAAGCTGGTTCTGAATCTTGATGATCTCATGTGGACTGTGAACCAAGGTTGGGCCCTTTTAGAATTAGGCCACCTGGTCTTTCTTCCCAAACGACCTTTCATCCAGTCGTCTGCTGCTTGACCTTGTATGCCACCCTGGGTTTACTGAGGAGGGCTCAGGCACAGTCAAGTAAAAAGCCTTCCCTGGGACTATCATGCCCAATAGAAAAATTGGTCTAGGCAGTGGGTTAGGACACTGGGAAACCCTTCTAAAATGCTGTGATAGGAATGGACTCAAACCCTCTACAAGACCCCAGCATGAGGCAAAACCTCAGAATGGAAGGATGAGAAATAATGCACATTGAGGCTTAGAGATGAAGAATGATTCAATATGGTAGGTTGACAGTGGCTTTGACCTCACACTAGAGATTGCAGTGCCTCACAGGGTCTTTGGTCCTGACCAAATACAAGGTTACAGGATATTTTCTAAAGCTCTTCTCTCTGGGGCTTTGCCCTGCATTTTATTAGTACTATTAACCTTCTGCAAAAATTGTCAGTGACAGTAAATGACTATAGCAAAAATAGCTTAGAGGGAATAAAAAGAGGCAGAATAAAAAAGTACATCAGCAGTCTTATTTTCTGGGACAAGATTACAAGGGCCACCATTCCTGGTACCTTAGTGTGAGGGTGGGGTGGCAGTGGTAGAGGTGCATGGAGTGAAGGAGGATGCTTAGAATTTCTCCCACTGGTGCCATATAGAATGATTAAATCATTATGGGGCTTTAAAAGCTTAACTGATGTGTAGTCAAGAGATGGACTACTAGATCATTATACTGTTCCTACACATTTTGTTAGCTCTAGACAACTCTTGACTTTTCACAAACAGGTTTTCAAGCCTGCACTATCCCTGTTTAAATAGAATTGACTTAATGGCCATGAGGAAGAACAAAATGCATTTTAAAGACAAACATATGAATGTTTGATGGCCTGTGTTGCTGAGACTTGGCTATCTTCTTCATCGAGCTCCAATGGGTTCATGGAGGGAACCTTATCCCCATCAGGTTGAGTGAATTGGAATTGAAGAGATGGCAAATGAGTTTGTGAATCAGCGATCCATCTGAGTAAATTGACAAGTCTTCCTGAAATTACACTGGGTAAGAAGTTATGTTTATATACCCTAAGTCTTGCCAACCTCAAAACAACAGCAAAAAAAAAAAAAGCTATGCAAGAGAAGCTTAACTATTACCTGAAACACTAGAAGATATTGATGGGGTAGAAATATCAAAAGAGCACAAATGTGCTGTGAAAAGGAGAACTGATCATGCTCATGTGAGAACTTGGATGGAGGTATGCCTTACTCATATTCTAAATACATTCATCAAACATCTGTTCACTATCCTTCACATGCTATAACCTTACTCCTCCAGATCATATGTAGTTACCTTCTCTATCCTGAAACTGTTTATCTTATTGACGGTCTTTATTCCTGTCCTCAATTTCTTCCCCACAGAGTTAGATGGGTAAATAACACATTTCACCATTTTGAAGATTAGTGTTTGAACATACATCTTTCTCATTCATTTATCAAGTTCATTGTTCCCCTATTCTTTCATGGTACCCAACTCCAAACCAAACTCATTGTCATCAAGTCAGTTTTGACTCGTGACCTGTGAAGAGAGTAGAACTGGGCTATTGGGTTTTCAGGGCTGTAACTCAGCACAAAAACAGTCCCCGCCTCATTCTTCTCCTGTGAGTTCGAACCAATGATCTTTCAGTTTTGAGTTAGCCCAGTGTTCAATCCACTGTACTTCCAGGGCTTCTGGTAATTATCTGTGATGCTGTGCTGTGCTGGAGAAATCACAAGATTGCAATGACCACATCATACCTCGTAAATTCTTGGTCTCCAGTTTCTACTGGCCCCTCATAGAGCCATCTGTCTGCTAGATTCTAATCATTTCTCCCTCCCCCCTCCCCCACTGTGTGAATTTCAAATCTACCCACTCTTCTCAACCTCGGGATCAATCTTTTATCGAATTTAATGTCAGCAGACAACTGTTTCTCCGGCTTCACAGACAAAGTAGAAGGTTGACAAACTGTAATCTCCTCTGATTCCTAATAGCAAATCTACAAACCTAAGTCTATCAGACACGATGCTGACCCACCCTCTCCCCTTGGGCTCCCAGCTGCCCGAGGGCTCCTTTGGCATCTCAAGCCCATTCTGTTTGTGAGCACAGGAGGAATGAGGCTCACAGGTTGTGAATTCTCACTGAGAATTCGATGCTCTGGGGAGCAGCTCAGAGAAGACACTGATGGGGCCCACTGCCGATCCTCACCCCAGAGCCCTCAACCTCAGGTGGGTGTGCATCCTACACTGACTTTCAAGTTCCCCGTGAGATTTAGACTGCAGTTCCCCAGGGCGGTAACTAGCTTATTAACATATCCTGCACTAGTTTCATTCCCTTTCCAATCTCATTTCCCCACTCCGCTACTGATTAAAAAACAAGGCATCTCCATAGAGAGTATTTGCCTTCAAATCTGTGACTAAGTCTGCTTCTGAGGAGACATAAACTTAGACAACACTCACACCTCCCTGTCTCCACCTGGCCTTGGAGAAGAGGGGCCCTCCTGCTGTCCAAGGTCCACCTCTCTGATGGCCTCCATCTCACACCCTTGCTCCTTAGGGGCCTCGCTTGCTCCGCTGCAAATGATCACCTCTCGTCACTGTAGCATTTTTTGGATTTCAGCTCTGCTTTGCTGATTGAATATGAAGCTTATATCCCTACTTCACGTACTTTTTGCTCAGATTTGCTTGTTTTCAAAATGTGGTCCCTTGGTGTCTTTCCCGTTTGTCTCCAGCATTATCCTTAAAGAATACATGTAAGTTTTTGATAAGGGTTTTATATAAGGGTTTTTCATTTTTTAAATAACTACAATTTATTATGATGACATCTATAGTACATCTTATTTCCAGAAGTTCATTTTATGCTTTTAAGATAAAGTGTTCCTTTCTTAAAACAAAATTTCAAAATCATGTCCTCTTGTCCTTCCTTTTATTGCTCTATTGCTCTTTTGATCAGATTGTGCCTGCTCCTTTGCCCTGTTATGTGTTCTGCACAGGATCTTGGGAGGTTCACAGTAGGAGAGGAATGAGGCTCGCAGACTGTGTGCAATTAACTGATGGTTACACTGAATCTTCTGGGAGAGGGAGGTTGATTCGAATCATACATAGCCTGTCTGCTTTGTTTTGTGCCCAGTCTTCTTCAGCTTGACCTCCACACCCTGACCAGAATGATCTTTCTTGACGTGATTCCTGGAGTTAACCATTTCAATGATTTCTAACACACACACACACACACTCCAAGGCTTGGAGACATGTTCTGCAATGGTCTTTACAATTTTTTCAAAGGCCTTGTAATCTTTCTCATCAGGCCTCCGCAGTACAGTCCCAACAGGTTGTGTTATTTTAGACCTTTATACTTCTCCTCTTCCACAAAGGCCCAGTTACTCATCAATTCACTCAGAAAATACTCACGAAGCCTCCACCATCCCCCTTAAAACTATACCAGACTTTAGGGTCAGGTGGAGAATGAAAATGTCCTTATTCTGGGCACCCCAGTCCAGTGTGAAGCCAGGCACCCACGCAGTACCATACAGACCCAACAGACTCCAACAGGGTAAAAGACAACTGCTGGGACGCGTCTAACCTGAGGTTGGAGGGTTGGAAAAGACACAACCAGTTCTAGGTCTGTCTGAGGGGTGAAAAGGAAGTTCAACAAAAAGCAATGGCTGTGGACCTTTCCCAGATGCCTGTGGCTTTCTTTCCTAAATCAACTAACCAAGCCCAAAATGTACCGCGATAGAATCAGTGTGGACTCAGAGTGACCGACCCTCTGCAGGGTTTCTGAGACCATACATCTTGGAATGGAGCAGACAGCCTCATTCATCTCCCGCAGAGTGACTGGTGGGTTTGACCACTGATCTCAGGTTAGCAGCTCAATGCTTAGCCCACAGAGCCACCAGGGGTTTTCTTTTTAAATGAACGTAGATCCTTCTTCTCCCCAAGAATGGCGCATCCCCCCACTCTCTTGTGCCATTTCTGTGTCTTGTACCTCGATCTTCATTCAAGTCTTCTTACAGCCAGAACAAACCATATTTGCCTCTAAATATCCTGCTCTATTCTGTCTTTTCCACCTCTCACTTCTATCCCATCCCCATTCCTCTCTTCTCTGCCTTCTTCCTACTTTTATTACTCCTTAGTACTTCACTCAGATGCCTTCAGGAATCCCTTTGCAACTCTAACTTAGTCCCTTAGGAAACATTATATGGTTTAAAATCAGGAAAATTACATATCAGGGTTGTATCCTTTCACTTTACTTATTATTTACTTTGTATGCCGAGGAAAGACACAGAGGAAATGACCACGTGAATGTGAGTGAGGTATCAGGAGTGGGGAAAGATTTATTTACAACCTTTGCTATACAGGTGACACAACCTTGCTTGCTGAAAGCATGGACAACTTGAAGCGTTTGCTGGTGAAGGGCAAGGCTGCAGTCTTGTATGGATTGCATTTCAAGCTAAAGGAAACCAAAATCCTTATCACTAGATCAATTTTAAAAATCATGAAAAGACTAAAGTTGTCAAGGATTTCTTTTTGCTTGAAAACACAATCAATGCTTATAGAAGAAGCAGTGAAAAAAAAATCCAAGGATGAGTTATCTTGGGCAAATCTGCTCTTTAAAGTGTTAAAGAGCAAAGATGTCATGTTGAGGATTAAGTTCCCCCTGACCCAAGCTATGATATTTTCAATCACCTCATATGGATATGAAAGTTGCCCATGGGTGAAGGATACCATGGATTGATGCATTTGAGTTTTAAATGAGGAAGCTTATATTTGTGAATGAACTGCAGGTCGCACTGATCCTTTAAGATGATAGGGAAAAATGTCAAGGAGGGAGTCTATTAAAAAAGGCAAAGCGGCATTCTCTTGAGAAGGGAACCGCTGTTGACAATCCCAGTTGAGGTAGCGGACGCTAAGCATGAGTAGACACAGCACGCCTGTGTGTACCGCAAGATCAGCGCTATAGAAGAGACTGCGAGAATTGTCATTTTCAACCTTGGCCACCCAAGACTTAGAAAAGACCCAGGTAGGCTACAACAAAGGGATAAGATTCCTAGATTCAGGAATCTCCTTTTGCTTCTTAACTTTTCACACTGACCATGTGATAATTATATTTTGCTACTATTTTCTCTCCTTAGGTAAGATTACAGGGACACTGAGTGGAACAAACTATTTTTGCTCATCTACTAGGTTGAAACTGACTTGATGGCCCTGAGTTTTTTAAATTAACCTAAAGGCTCAAGCTCACACGGCAGTACTACAGAAGAAAAGATTGGAGATCTGCTCCCATAAAGATTAGGTTAAGGAAACTCAAAAGAGTAGGTCTACTCTGTAACACATGGAGAAGCCATGAATCAGAATTGACTTGATAGCATTGGGTTTTAGGTTTTACATTTCCTTTGGGAATCTATGCTTTCCCTAATCCCAGTATGTAATTTTCACCATTCATCTGCTTCTTTATTTATTCTCATTTTATTTGGGGCTCGTACAACTATGATCACAATCCATCCATCCATCCATCCATTGTGTCAAGTACATTTGTACATTTGTTGCCATCATCATTCTCAAAACATTTGCTTTCTGCTTGAGCCGTTGGTACCAGTTCCTCATTTCCCCCCCTCCCTTCCAGTTCTTCCCTCTCTCATGAACCCCTCATAACTTATAAATTACTATTTGCTTGTTATATCTTACATTGTCAGATATCTCCCTCCACCCCCTCTTCTGCTTTCCATCCCCCAGGGAGGAGGTTATAAGTAGATCCTTGTAATCGGCTCCCCCTTTGTGTCCCACTCTCCTTCCACCCTCCCAATATTGCCACTCTCAGTACTGGTCCTGAAGGTATGATCTGTCCTGGATTCCCTGTGTTTCCAGTTCCTATCTGTATCAGTGTCCATCCTCTGGTCTAGCCCGATTTGTAAAGTAGAATTGGGATCATGATGATGGGTGTGTGTGTGGGGGGAGGGGGTGTAGGGGGAGAAAGCATTTAGGAACTAGAGGAAAGTTGTTTGTTTCATCATTGCTAAATTCTACCCTGATTGGCTCATCTCCTCCCCCACGACCCCTCTGTAAGGAGGGTATCCAGTTGCCTACAGATGGGCTTTGGGTCTCCATTCGGCACTTCCTCTCATTCACAATGATATGATTTTTTGTTCTTTGTATGCCTGATACCCAATCTTATCAAAACCTCATGATCACACAGGTTGGTGTGCTTCTTTCATGTGGGCTTTGTTGCTTCTGAGCTAGATGGCTGTTTGTTTACCTTTAAGCCTTTAAGAACTCCAGATACTGTATCTTTTGACAGCTGGGCATGATCAACTGTCTTCACCACTTTTGCTTGTGCACCCACTTGTCTTCAGCAATCATATCAGGTAGGTGGACACACATGATGTGGTTTTCTGTTCTTTGATGCCTGATTCCTTCGGCACCTTGTGATCACACAAGCTGGTGTGCTTCTTCCATGTGGGCTTTGTTGTTTCTGAGCTAGATGGTTGCTTGTTTGTCTTCAAGTCTTTAAGACCCCAGACACTATATCTTTTGATAGCCAGGCACTATCAGCTTTCTTGACCACATTTGTTTATGTACCCAATTTGTCTTTAGCTATCATGTAGGGAAGGTGAGCATTATGGAATGCCAGTTTAGTAGAACAAAGTATTCTTGCATTGAGGGAGTACTTAGTGGAGGCCCAATGTGCATCTGCTACCTTAATGCTAAACCTATGAATATATGCACATAGACCTATTCCCCTTTTCTCATATACACAATATATTTACATCTGTACATGTCTTTATTTAGACTTCTGTAAATCCCCTTTGCCTTCTAGTTCTTTCCTCTATTTCCTTTTACTTTCCTCTTGTCTCACTATTATGCTCAGCCTTCATTTGGGCTTCAATAGGTTCTCTCAGTTACATTATCCTTATTCAAGCCTTACCAGGCTTTCTACATCCTCCTCATCACCAAATTTTGGATCACTTGATGCTCCCTTTTCCCTGGGTTTGTTAATACCACTTCATTTTCTTTCCCCTCCCCCTCTCCCATGTCTTGCCAGAACCATCGGTCCCATTGTTTTCTCTTCCCCATTGCTTATCCAGCTTATCTTATCTAGATAGATCTGCAGAAATAATAACATGCATAAAAAGAAGACTGAGCAAAACATGTAGATCATGTTACTCTAATGCTGGAAGCTATTCTACCAGTGCTTCAAGTACCAGTGGGGTCATTTATGCTACATATGTGTCAGTAGAGCTTCCAGACTAAGAACCGACAAGGCATAGGAAGTCCATTTATGAGGAACTACCCAACCAACTCTTATGAATAACAGCAGAATCTAGTCTGATATAGTGTTGGAAGATGAGGCCCTCAGGTTGGAGGGCACACAAAATACAACTGAGGAAGAGCTGCCTCTTCAAAGTCCAGTGAAACTTAATTACATGGATGAAGCCAAACTTCCCGTATCTTCATTTCTTAATAAGGCACTACTCAAAATAAGAATAAACTGCTGCAAGCATCCTTTGGTAATTGGAATGTGGAATACACGAACTATGAATCTAGGAAAGTTGGACATGATCAAAATGGAAATGAAAAAGATAAAGATCTATATCTTAGGTACTAGTAAGCAGAAATGAATGGAAACTGACTACTTTTAATTGGGCAATCATATGACTTATTCTGTTGGGAATGACAAATTGAAGCATTAATCATAAAAAATGATGATTTAAATTTTATCTTGAAGTAAAATGCTTTCTGTGACAGGATAATATCTCTATACCATCAAGATATACCAGTTAATATAGCTGTTATTCAAATGTAAATGACAACCATTAAAGCTAGTGACAAAGAAACTGAATAATTCTACCAACTTTTTCAGTCTGAAATTGACCAAACACACCATCAAAATGCATTGATAATTACTGGTGATTGTAATGTGAAAGTTGGAAACAAAGAGGAAGTAACAGTAGTTGGAAATATTCTTTGATCATAGAAATGAAGCTGAAGATCAAATGGTAGAATTTTGCAAGACCAATGACTTCTTCATTGTAAATAGCTGTCGTCAATACAAATAACAAGCATGCATTTAATACTTGCCAGATGGAATACACAAGAAGAAAACAGACTACATTCGTGGAAAAAATGATAGAGAAGCTTAATAACATCTGCTAAAACAAGGGCAGGGTCCTTCTATGGTCATTCAGTCATTGAATACTAATGACTGAAGACCAGATAGACAAGTTATGGGAAGACATCAAGAATATCATGTATGAAGAAAGCAAAAAAAAAAAAAAAAAGGTGATTAAAAGGAAAGCAAAGAAAGAAAAGGCAAAATAAATGTCAGAAGAGATTCTGAAATCTGCTCTCAGACATACAGTAGCTAAAGTAAAAGAAATGATGAAGAAAAATATCTGAACAGGAAATTTCAATGGGCATACAGAGAAGGCAAAAGCATTATAATTAAATATACAGAGGTTGGAGTTAGAAAACTAAACTAGAAGGACCCACTATATCTTAACTGAAATAACTGAAGAAGAAATTTATGCTTCTTCTTGAAACATTGAAGAATTCTATGAGTAAAATATTGAACAATGCAGCAAACATCAAAAGAAGATGGAAGGAATACACAAAGTTACTGTACCACAAATAATTGGTTGATACTCAGCCATTTCAAGAAAAAGCATATGAGCAAAAGTAAATGGTACTATAGAAAGTAATCAAAGTCACACAGGAGGGATTAGTGAAAAATAAGACTTCAGGAATTGACAAAATACTAGTTGAAATGTTTCAAAAAACTGATACAGATTGGAAGGATTCACTAGTTGACTGGAGGAAATTTGGAAGATTGCTACCTGGTCAGTTGACTGGAAGAAATCCCTATTTGTGTCCAATTCAAAGAAATACGAACCAAGAGAATGTGGAAATTATCCAATAAAATCAATTAAAATTTCATGCAAGTAAACTTTTATTAACGATAATTAAAAAACAGCTAAAATAGTACATTAATAAGAATCTGCCAGAAAGTCAATAGAAATTCTGAAGAAGATGTGGAATGGTGGGTGTCACTGTTGATAACAGGTGGATCATGGCCAACAGCAGAAAATACCTGAAAGATATTTACCTATATTTGACTATGCAAAGGTATGCAACCGTGTAAGTTAAAAAAAATAAAAACGTGGGCCAGACCAAATCCAGGGCTACATGTAAAGGGGGGAAGAAATAAAAGACATGGGTAGCAGGGAACAGGGCACCAACCCACCCAAGGGAAGGATGTTGTTTATGTCTCCACAGGGAAAGAGGGACCAGACATGAATACAGCATACTGGAATGAAGCAGGGAACCAACAGAGAAGTCTGAGGGAATGGCCCCAATCCCAACTATGTGGACTGCTCCCTCTCCCCTATAAAAATTTACTTCAGAGGACATCACTGAAGCTACAGCTCAGGGAAAGGGACATGTCTGATCAGAGCTACACAGGAGTAAATGAGGGGGGAGGGAGAGAGAGTGGAGCACATTCTGGCCCACCACGCCCTGAGGATGATATTCCTGCTCAGAGCAGCCAATGTACAGAGAGGACCATCGGGCTGGTCCCACCCTGAGACATGATGTCCCTTTCTGACCCACAGTGCTACTGGGGACAACACTGGAGACACAGTGTGAGAATTGTGCCTGATCTGACCTCACCACACTAAGGCAAAATACCTAGGGCATACAACAGAACAGTAAGGGGTGCAGAGCAACAAAGTCCCCAGGGAATACCAAAAATAGACTTTGAGGCCAGGACATGGCACCCCTTAGACTTGACCAGAAAACACGCTTAAAAGTCAGCAACCAAACCTTGAACTATTTATAGGCTTTTCTTTTCTTTCTTTTTTTTTGGTTGTTTTTGTTGTTTTGTTTTGTTTTGTTTCTTTGTTTTGCTCTGTCTTGCTTTGTGCATATTACTATCTGTGTATGTCTATCCAGATAAGATAGGTGGGATAAACAATCTGGAGGAGAAAACAATGGGACCAACGGTTCCAGGGGGACATGGGAGAAGGAAAGGCAGGGGGAAAGGAAGTGGCTGTTAGCAAAGCCAGGCACAAGAGAACAAGTGACCTAAAATTTAGCTTTGAGGAGGGTGTGGAAGTCCTGGTAAGGCTTGATCAAGGGTAATGTTACTGAGAGGAATTACTGAAACCTAAATGAAGACTGAACATAATAGAGGGACAAGAAGAAAGTAAAAGGAAGTAGAGGAAAGAATTAGAAGGCAAAGGGCATTTATAAGAGGGCCTAAAAGGGCATTTATAGAGGTCTAAATATAGGCATGTAGATGTATAATTATATTTAGATATGATAGGAAAATAGATCTATGTGCATATATTTATAGGTTCAGTATTAAGATAGCAGATGAACATTAGGTCTGTATGATCATGAGGTGTCACTAGGATCTGATATCAGGCATCAAAGACCCAGAACAAAAAATCAAGCCATCATGAATAGGGGGATTGTGTAGTGGGGACCCAAAGTCCATCTGTAGGAAATTGACATCACCTTACAGAAAGGTTATGGAGAGGAAACAGGCCAGTCAGAGTGCAGTATAGCACTGATAAAACATACAACTTTCCTCTCATTCTTTAATACTTCCTCCCCCACACTATGATGACCCCAATTCTATCTTACTAACCTAGCTAGACCAGAGGATGTACATGGGTACATATAAGAGATGGAGACACAGGGAATCCAGGACATATCAACCCCTCAGGACCAGTACCCTCCAGACTAGGAGGGTAAGGAGAAGGTGGGGGGGGGGAAATGGGGGAGCTGATCACAATGATATACATATAACCCCTCCCAGGGGGTTGGAAAACAGAAGTGTCTAAAGGGAGACATTGGTCAGTGTAAGACATGAAAAAAATTTATAAATTAGGAAGGGCTCATGAAGGAGGGAGAGTGAGAAAGGGAGAGAGGGGAAAAATGATACCAAGGGCTGAAGTAGAAAGAAAATGTTTTGAAAATGATTATGGCACTAAATGTACAGATGTGCATGATACAATGGATGTATATATGATGTCAAGAGTTGTATGTGTCCCCAATAAAATGATTAACTAAATAAACAAAATTAAAAAATAAAATTAAAAACAACTGTGGATGACGCAGGAAAGAGTAAGAATTCCAGAACCCTTACTTCTGTTCATGTAGAATCTGTACAAGGATCAAGAGGAAGTCCTTTGAACAGAACAATGAAATATTGCCTGGTTTAAAGTCAGAAATGGTGTATATTGGGGTTCTATCCTTCCCCCATACTTATTTAATCTATTTGCTGATCAAAATAATTTGAAAATTGGACTATGTGAAGACAAACTCCACACCAGAATTGGAATAAGACTCATTAACAATCTGCTCTACACAGATGATACAAACATGCTTGCTGAAAGTGCAGAGAACTTGAAGAATGCACCTGGTGAAGATTAGAGGACAACATCCAGTATTTATTACCACTTGATGTAAAGAGAAGAAAAATCCTGACAACGTGACTAGTAAACAATACCAGGTTACAAAGAGACAAAGGGAAAGTTGTTCAAGATTTCTCTTTGCTCAAATCTACAGTCAATGCTCACAGAAACTGCAATGAAGAAAGGAGGAGGTGTTGACCAACCCAGTGACAAGGGAACAACAAGTGATCCAAAATCAGTGGCAAGGTGGGTGTGTGAGGCCTGGTGGGGCTTGATCAAAGGTAAGGTAACTGGGAGAAATTATTGAAACTCAAATGAAGGCTGAGAATGAAAGTGGGACAAGAGGAAAGTATAAGGAAATAGAGGAAAGAAGTAGGAGACAAAAGACATTTATATAGGTCTAAATATAGGCATGCAGATAGGTAAATATATTTATATATGACAATGGAGAAATAGATCTATGTGCATATATTTATATGTATAGTACTAAGGCAGCAGATGGACATTGGGCCTCCACTCAAGTACTCCCTCAATGCAAGAACACTTTGTTCTACTAAATTGGCATTCCATGATGCTCACCTTCCTGACATGATTACTAAAGACAAAGCGGGTACATAAGCAAATGTGGTGAAGAAAGCTGATGATGTCCAGCAATCAAAAGATATAGTGCCTTAAAGACTTGAAGATAAACAAGTGGCTATCTAGCTCAGAAGCAACAAAGTCCACATGGAAGAAGCACACCAGCCCGTGTGACCATGAGGTATCAAAGTGTTCAAGTATCAGGCATCAAAGAACAGTGTGTGTCCACCACCCTGATATGATTGCTGAACATAAATGTGTGCATAAACAAAAGTGGTGAAGAAAACTGATGGTGTCTGGTTATCCAAAGATATAGCATCTGGGGTCTTAAAGACTTGAAGGTAAACAAGCAGCCATCTAGCTAACAAGCAACAAAGCACACATGGAAGAAGCACACCAGCCTGTGTGACCACATCGTCTCAAAGGAATCAGACATCAAAGAACTAAAGATTATATCACTGTAAATGAGGGGGAGTGCAGATTCGGGACCCAAAGCCCATCTGTGGGTAATAGATATCCCCTTAAAACTTATCAAGGGTTCATAGGGAGGGAGGGGAAAATGAGGAGCTGATACCAAGGGTTTAAGTAGAAAGCAAATGTTTTGAGAATCATGAGGGCAACAAATGTACAAATGTGCTTGACATACAACGGATGCACAAATGGATTGTGATAAGAGCTGTATGAACTCCCAATAAAATGGCTTTTCTAAAAAAGAAAGAAATCAAAGAGCACATTGTAGTGTACAAATTTGTTAAAGGAGATATCTTTATAGTGAGAAAAATGGAAGGTTTCACTTTAAGGACTAAGGTGCACATGACCTGCTGCCTTAATATTAAACATATCAATTGCCTCATTTGCATGGGAAAGTTGACAATGAACAAGGCAAGCCAAAGGAGAATTACTGTATTTGAAAAATGGTGGTGAAGAAGAATACTCAAAATAGCATGGACTGCCAGAAGACCAAATGAATCTGTCTTAGAAGATGTACAATCAGAATGCCCCTTATAAACAAGGATGGTGAGATCTCTTTTCTTTGAAAAAAGAAAATCATTTTTGAAGGGGTTCTTAAAGTTCTTATCATAATCCATCCATCTACCTATTGTGTCAAGCACATCTGCACAAATCATCATTTTCTTTCTTTTTTGGGGGGCATCACTGCCTCTGGTGGTCGTGGGTGCTACCCAGTGCTGCTCCTGAGAGCCGCCACTGGATTTGAACCGCCAAGCCTGTGGGCCGCAGTCCCACACTCAACCACTTACGCCACCAGCGCTCAGTCCCTCATTTTCTTTCTATTTGAGCCCTTGGTATCAGCTCCTCATTTTTTCCCCTCCCATCTCTCATGAATCCTTGATAATTTGTAAAATTGTTTTGTCATGTCTTATACCAACCACTGTTTCCCTTTCCCACTTTTATGTTGTATGTCCCCCTGGACAGGGGTTGGGTGGGTTATAGCTGATCATTCTGAGACTCCTTCTAAAATACTTTCCCTAGAAAAGGACATCATGCTTGGTAAAATAGAGTATTATCACAAAAGAAGACCCTCAAAGAGATGGATTGACCGGGTTGCTGCAACAATGGGCTCAAATAAAAGAACACTGTGAGGACGATGCGGGACAGGTCCATGTTTCACTCTGCTGTACATAGGGTCACTTTGAGTAGGAACTGACGCAAAGGCACTGATCGAAAAACAACAACTATTTGTAATTTAAGTGGATTTCCTTTCTCTATCTTGAGGTTGGTTCAGACTTGACTGAATTCAGCCAGCATTGACCCTGTTGAGAGTTACTGGTTTAGGATCAGAGCCAATGACTATGAGGCTTGGAGTTACTGCTGTCATTTTGCTGTTCTCTGGGAACCTGAGAAGAGAACCAAGCTCTAGTTTTCACAGTGGATTTTGATCAACTTGATCTCTGAATGACATCATATTTGCCAATGATGCACGGCTCTACTATACGAGTCTAGTTCTGTGTAAACTGATCTTTCTTTCTTTCTTCTCTTCCCTTCCTTTCATTTCCTTTTCCTTTCCCTTCCTTTCCTTTTCTGCCACAGGAAGGTTTCTGATGGAGTCATACTCGGCAGGCTTGGATAGAATTGGGACTTTATTCCTAACTTCATCCAGCTGTGGCCTCTAAGGCAGAAGCAGATATCTCTCCACAGCTCTCTCACTGTCTTGAGCTCTACTAGGTCACTAATGGGGGCTTCACACTGTCCTTCCAAAGGTGACTTTCTTGTAGCCCTGTATCCCTTTAGCAGGAGCACACCACAGATGCAGGTTAGAATCAGTAGGATGACAGAGCCACCGATTCCCTTTTTTTAGCTTCCCTCCTAGAGGAGTGCAATTGCATTGATTATTGAAATTAGTAAACTTTAATTTGTACTTTTCTGCTGCAGAATCCACTCAGCCCACTGAGGTCAAGAACAATATCTACAGACCTTCCAAGACTATAGTCTTTATGGACACCATTCATCCATCAGGGTGTCATACTGTGGTGGTGTCTATGTTGCTGTGATGCTAGGAGCTATGCCACTGGCATTTCAACACCACCAGGGTCACCCATGGTAGTCAGGTTTTAACGGACAGATTTGAAACAAAGACCTGGTGATCTGCTTTAAAAAAATTGGCCAGTGAAAATTTAAGAAACTGGAACAGAATGTTGTCTGGTGTAGTGCCAAAAGAGGAGGTTCTTCATAATAGTGTCTACCTTAATGAATTAGCTGGAGTAAAGCACATTTGCACATGTGGTACAATTCAATATGAAAAAAAAAAAGCTGCAAACATCTATTGATAATTAACACAAAATGTACAAAGTATGAAGTTAGGAAATTTTGGAATGTTTGAAGAACATGGAAGAAATGGAATGTTTGAAGATAGAGCTCATCGGCATTAATGAACTGAAATGAACTGATATGGGCTATTTTGACAGGCAATCATTTGGTCTCTATACCTAGAATGACACATTGAAGGTAAAGAATGGCCAAAAGAACATTTCAAGACGTACTCTGAAGTACCATACTGTCAGTGACAGAATAATATCCATATGCCTACTAGGAAGAGCAGTTAATATGACTATTATTCAAATTTATGTATGAACCATTAATGTCACAGATGAAGAAATTGAAGCTATTACCAACTTCTGCAGTTTGAAATTGATCAAACATGCAATCAAGATGCCTTGATAATTAATGGGTATTATCTGGTATAGTGTTAGGTTCAAACTGATCTTTCAATGCGGAAACAAAGAGGATGGATCAGTAGTTTGGAAAAGCTGGCATTGATAAGAGAAATAATGTTGGGGATCACATGATAGAATTTTGCAAGACCAATGATGTTGTCATTGGAAATACCTTTTCAACAACACAAACCATGACTAGACATGCAGATCTCAACCAATGGATACACAGGGATCAAATGGACTGTATCTGTGGGGAAAAAAAACAATGGAGAAGCTCAAAATATATTAACTCAATAAGAAGGCTGGAGGAGGGGTGAGTGGGACTGTGGAACTATGGATCAAAACCAACTCAAGGGCATCTTACACCAATGACAACAGTATTTATGAAAGGGTTTTATGACACCTCTCTTTCAAGTTGAACTCAAACTCCTGATCTTTCTCTTAGTGAGTGCTTACCCAGTGTGCCAGTCAGGCTCCTTCTTATGTGCTCATCCCATAAACCCATTGCTTTGAATTGATTCCAATCAAAGGTTAGAGTAGGCTCCCCCCGCCCCCACCACCACCCTTAGGGGATTCCAAAGCTGTAATCTTTACAGAAGCTGATTGCCCATCATTTTTCTTGTTGAAGGGAAGGTAGGTTTGAACATCCAACCTTTCAGTTAGCAGCTGAGTCCTTAGCCCACCGCACGTTCAGGGCTCCTTGGCTGTCCCTAGTCAGTCCTCCCTGATTCTGGAAAGCAATATGAGATGTTGCTTAACTTTAACATTTTCTAGTTCTAAAGAGTGAGAAAGGGCATTTTCAGACAGCTGCCAATCCAGAGTCCTACTAACGTTGGCCCTTGTCCATACTGCAGACTTAGAGCTGGAATAATTTCCCCTTGAATAAACTATGAGCTTTAATGAGAACAAGTCTATAAATTATTATCAGCTCCAGAAAGTTGGCCACAACTCAGCCTGGGCGAGACTCTCTCCTCTCTCTGCATATTTCATTTTAAATCACAGGCTATCTAAAGTGGGCTACTTATCTCTCTCTGCTTGTATCAGAGGAGATGAAGTGTGTGTGTGTGTGTGTGTGTGTGTGTGTGTGTGTGTTCATGCATTCATGGGTCGTCAGTAGACTTTTCTTTAGAGAACCACCTTCTGCTTTTCTTCTGAAGTTCTTCCCTGAGCCCCAACTCTAGCAGCTTGAGGAATATCCGGTTGGCCTTTCTCTTACCTCAGCTGTATCTTCTCTTATAACAAGCCCTCACCTGTGAAAGCAAAGCCATCTGCCAGCAGTCACTGGTTATTCAGAGGGCAACTCAACTGTCAGCAGTTCTTTAGAATGAGTTTGCCCATGAAAGCAGCAGAGTAGGAATAAATATTCTGAAGTCATTCCTTAAAAATACAATGCCTGTTCATTTTTGATGTGTAAAACACAATTGTACTTATTCATGTTAGCTGTTCCAGAAAACGTGGCAAGCTTAAAATTCTCTTGTTCTGTGCTTAATATTTATGTGCTCTTTAAATTCTGCCAGCATTTGGACTTAAAACAGTTCATGCTGTTTGCTGTGCAGAAAAATTGGTGAACTCTCTGGGGGAAGAAATTGCACTTTAAAAATGGTTTCTCAAGTGTTTTGGAATCACTTTATAAAAACCCTATGATTGTTATTTGTGTACCAGTTGCTGAAGTGGCTGGTTCATATCAACCATTACAAGACGAAGGGGAATCACGGAGGGTGTCGTATTAAGAATAACAAAATACATAAGCAAAAAAAAAAAAAAAAGAAAGAAAAAAATCATGCCTGTTGACCCACTTCCAACACACAGAGACCCTGAAGGATGGAACAGAAACTCTCTATGAGGCGTCCAAGGCCATACATCTTTATGCAGTGTTGGACCACTCTCCCAGAGCACCGCTGGTGGTTCAAACCACCAACCCTCTTGTTAGCAGGGGATCACTGAACCACCACGCCACCGGGCCTCCCAAGAAATAATACCATCAGTGCTAAATATTTAATGTCTTGCTCTCCTAGTGTCAAAATATTTAGTGCAGCGTGAGCATCTCTGAGGCAGAAGGAGATGAGCCAGGAGCACATTCTGCACATATGCAGCACATTAAAAAGAAGCCCACACAGTTTATTCGTAAGATTTGTTTTGGCTCTAGAAAGTTCCCTTGGTGGGGGAGGAGCAAAAGGCAAGACTGGTGTCCACGTGGCTAAAGCTGAGTGGCAGGAGAGGTCAGCTAAAGAGGCTGTTGCCCCCTCCCCCCAAGTTCCTAGGCTTGGGCTCTGCAGAATCCCCGAGGCCGGCCCTGAAGGGGAAAGTCTCAGTTTCTCAAGGTTGAAATTCCAGTTCAGAAGGGAATGCCTCTGGCTAGCTTCAAGTGCCAGACAGCAAGTATAAATCCTTGGCCGTGTCTCCTGGCTCAGCAGATGCCAGTTCATACATCTCGCCATCTCCTTCCATCTGGTCAGGGCAACGGTTTCCAGCCCTGCCCCTACCTCAGCATCACTGGTGCGGTCTTTTTATAAACTCATCTTCCCAAGTCCACTTTGGGTGCTTCTCATTCAAAAGGCCTCCATGGAGACTGGTCACTTCCCAACTGTGCAGTCAGTCACTAAGCAACACTGCTTGAGCCACATGACTATTTTACATTGTGGCCTCATTCCTTCAAGGTCGAAGTGTGAGCGTGCTGCCTACAAGAAAACGGGGGTGGGGGCTCATTTGCACTGCCCAGGTTATTCTGCCTAAGAAATACAACTTCAAGGTTCATGTCAAACAGGGCCGCCAAGGGGTTGCATGTCATGTTTTTCTTCCCTGCTTAGATCCACAGCAAATCCCACTAGCAGAGCTGCATAAAACTGACCTTTTAGGTCGGGTCTCTTGTGTTAGGCTGAGTTGAGACAAAACCAGTAATATTCATATACAAGGAGGTAATAATACCTCCAAAGCAGATTTTTTTAAAGCAATGTATTTAATTTTTTTTTTTAACAAAAGAACCTTATCACCTTCAGAGTACTCTCCAGTATACTTAATACATTTGACAAATCTGCTATTCCATTCATGGAAACATTTTTCAAACTCATGTGTTTGGTTGGCTGACAGGACCTCCCTCTTTTTTTCTTCACCAAGTTGTCAGATCGCTGTCCTTTCATGTCCCTCTTCATTTGTGGAAACAAAAGAAGTTGCACAAAGCAAGTTCAGGTGAGTGAGGTGTGTGGGGCAAGAGAGGCATGCTTCCCCCACCCCCTGCAAACTGGCACACTGAGATGGTGGTGTGAGTAGGTACATTGTTGTGCTGGCAAAACTAGTCCATGTCTGCCACAAATCAGACCTTTTTTGTCACACCCTGCTGAACAATCTTTTCAGAACCTCTAAATGGAAAGCTTGATTAAAATCTGACCTGGTGGAATGAACTCTAAATATACTACAAGTCGACATTTTTGTCCATTTGGGAAGTTGATGGATGTCCAAAATGAGGTTTGTCATCTATCAACATTTTACCTTTTATGAAATGAGAACACCACTTGTACACTTGAATTTTCCCCATACTGCTGTCTTTGTAAGCTGTGTTCAACATTACAACAGTTTCTGTGGCATTTTTCCTGAGCAGGAAACAAATTTTCATAGCCATATACTGTTCTCTTAAATCAGCCATTGCAAACAAACAAACAAACAAACAAACAAAACAAAACAAAAAACAAGATTCAAGCAAAATTACTTTTACAAAAAAATTCACTGTGACCAGAGAACCTTTCCAGATGACGCCACTAGGTGCTTTAACTCAGAACCAGTTGTTGATGCTTGCCCAGCAGGAAAAACGTGTACTACAAACCTCTGGCTCAGTTTCTGTCTTAGAAAAAGACCAAACCCTCCAGGAGGCATCATCAGTGTGTGACCTGATTGACAGGTTGGATTCCACCCCTGCACTAGCACAAGTTGACATAAAGTCTAATCGCCACACCAAGAGAACTGCATTTCCAAGGATGATATTTTGGACTAGTTTCAATATGCACTCAGCTGAACAGTGAACACGAGGCACCATATTTCTCACAGTGCACTTCCTTTCATTTCCGGTAACTGCCTGATTGTTGACCTTACTACATACACCTGTGAGAGGTTTCAACACAATCAGCAAAATAATCTTTTGCTTGCCAGCACCTGTCGCCCAGGAAGTGTGGCCACCATGAAGCAGATAGTGGAGTAGGGCTTTGCAGGTACCAGGAGGTGCAGCTGTCCCACTGGGGTGTGTCACCTCCCACGGGATGAAGGGGACTGACCTGACTTCCTGCTTCTAAGCAGAGAGATAATGGCATCCCTGCGAGTCCTGCATCTTCTAACAGCTCTGACTTGTCACTGGGTTTGCAAGAGCTTCCCTGCCCCCCGCCCCTCTTTGGAGCACTCCCTGATGCTCAGACTTTCTCCGTCCTCCCTCTCTAGCCCTATCTTCATTTGGCATCCTTCCTTTCTACTTGGTAAAAAAAGCTAGAGATAGGACTGGTTGCAATTACCCAGTTGTTGGGGTTTTCAGGGAAATAAAGCCAATAGAAAAGCATACACATATGTGTGTATGTATGTATATATTTTACTGCTACTATTTGGGTCAGAATATTTTTTCCTTGTTTTCCTGCTCTAATAATATTACTGAAACAACAGCACACACACACAGACACTCTTACACAGATAGGTAAAACAAAGCACTCACTGCCATGGAGTCAATTCCCTCTGACTCTTTGCTCTGGGACAGCCTAGAACTGCCCCTGTGAGGCTCTGAGGCTGTGACCCTCTGCAGGCATAGCAAGCCTTGGTCTTTCCCTGGAGAAATGGCTACTGGTTTCAAACTGCTGACCTTGTGATGAGCAGTCCAGCACATTCCCATGATACCACCAGGGCTCCTAGGGCAGCAGTCCTCAACCTTCCTCAGGCTGCGACCCTGTTACACAGTCCCTCTTGGTGGGGACCCCCCCAACCATTAAATCATTTTTGTTGCTACTTCATAACTGTCATTTTGCTACTGTTAGGAATCAGGTGATCCAAAGGGATCACGGCCCATAGGTTGAGAACCGCTGTCCAAAATGGACATATAGTATATGTATATATGTATAGTACCATATTTTGAGGCCATAAGATGTACTGTTTTCTTCCCAAAGTAGGGGAAAAAGGAGGGTGCATCTTATGGTCTGAAGGTGTGGAACCCCAGAACATTTTAGTATACTGCTACTAGATTTTTTTCTTATTTTTCTGCTCTAAAAGCTGGCTGTGTCTTATGGGCAGGTGCATCTTATGGTCCCAAAAATATGTCTACATACATTCTCTACATATGTATACCTATATATCTTTGTCGGATGATGAAGGAGGCTGCCAAGTCCCAAACCTTCAACGGAGTAATCTGCTTTAATGAACGGTGTCAGTTCCATCTCAATACTTTCTTTACGGAAATGCAGACTGGGCACTGGCCCCTAATGCAGAGGAGTCAAGGTGACATGGAAAATGAACCATCTCAACAGTGGACCTTCTGTGGTTCCTTAGCAACTGATCAATTGAGTCACTCATTCAGTACAGCTTGTGAGCACCAGCTATTTGCCATGGGAGCCCTGGTAGTGTAGTGGGTTACGATGGGGCAGCTAACTGCCGGGCCAGCAGTTAAAAACTGCCAACTTTCTGCAGGAGAAAGACCAGGCATGCTACTCCCACAGAGTTACACTCTCTGGACTCCACAAGAGCAGTTTCACCCTGTCCTCTAGGGTCGCGATGAGTGGGCATAGGCTCACTGGCAGCGGGTGAAGGATCTGCTGGATGTACATCAGGGATGTAGGAAAAACAGAGGAGGTCCTTGCCATTGGAAAGCACACAACCTGGCCGATTCCTTAAGGCAAAGGCTCTAAGCCTGCACCAGATGTCCCAGGTTTCTCCATGACAACCACAGCCTCTCTCGCCACCACTCCTCTGCCTTTCTATGTCCCCAGGTGGGGATTCCTCACAGTATCTCAGGTCCACAGGCATGTATCTAGGTCTGGCCGGTGGGGCACATGCTCTTGGCTCCACAAGGGGGCAGTGACTACCAGTAAGCTGTTTCTATTAGCAGGAGAAAGGCGAGACTGTCTACTTCTGCACGATTTTAAGCCTAAGAGACCCAACAGGGAAGTTCTATTCCGTCCTATAGCATCACCATCAGTTGGTATAGACTTGAGGACAGAGAGTTTTTACATGCCCTGCTGGCATAGGGAGTAATGCCACCCAACAGCCTCGGGCTGCTAACCACAAAGCAGCAGTTCAAAGCCACCAGCCCCTCTGCAAGAGAGCGATGAGGCTTTTCAGTCCCATAAGATATAGAGCCTCTGAAACACTATGCTACGAGTTGGAATCAACTCAGTGATAGTATTAGCCTCTCAATTTCTACAACAGGCTAGAAGAGATCCTTTAGCAAGTTAAAGCTCATTGCCACAGGGGCTTATTTCCTATGGGCCTCTTTGGGCTTAAGTCACCTCAATAAGTCTCAAGCAGTTCTTCCAGTCTGTTCTTCCTTCTTCTCACCACAGGCTCCTGAATTTCCTTTCTGTGTGATTTTATCCCACCTCCTACAAGCCCAAGTCAGAAGCCCAAGTGAGGGAGAACCTCACTCAATAGACTCAGAGCCCACTACCATTGGGTGGGTCCTCGCTGCCTCCTCAACGTCTGGTGAAGTCAAACTGCGGACTTTGCAATTAGCAGCCCAGTGTGTTAACCCCACACCACTAGGATCCTTCTGGCTCCAGTCAAAGATGGGTGGCCACTCCTGTTCAGTCTTGCTCCTAAAGCCAAACAATGACTTCTTTTTTCTACATAGGTCATGCTGCTGCTTCCTTACCCACTCTGAATTTAGCTTCCATCTCCAGTCTCACCCCTTTTTCCTTGAGTTCATTCTTTCTACTGCTTCCAGAAAATGATTCTAACACATTTGGTCATGTCATATTCCTGCTGAAAGTAATTCCGTACAGCAAAAAAAAATTTTTGGCAGTAGAAAGGTTTATTTCCAAAATGCCATGTAAAGAAAATGTGGAGCTGTTTTGCTTGAAGCTGTGGGCAATGGAAGGAGGAGAGGAAAGAGCTGGAGCCCACTCATCCCAGTCCCCAACATTCCCAGAGCAAAGACTAAGAGGATAGGAGCTAAATGCCTCAACGAGGGAAAAGAGAACTTCCAGCATCAGCCCTGGTTTTTTTTTCCCAGGGTCCTTTCTTGCTGTTCCCTGGTGCCTGGTACTCCCAATATTTGATAGGATATAAAATACAACTTTACACTTCAGTACAGCTCAAGTCCTTCCCTGTGAAGCTGCTCTCATCCCCCAGGAGAATTTTGTCAGGCTTGCTTTGTCTTGCCTCTTCCACTGTGGTGTCCATCAAATGCAGTCTCATTTTCACAGGTCTAAGCCTCGCTATTTCCATCTTGGCGTCTCCTGTCTCCCTGGCTTCCAAATGAATGAATGAATGAATGGAGACAGTTTCTGTTCAACCACACTGAGATGATCAAGCTCACGCTTTGTTCTTTCCCTGCAGGTCCTGCCAGGGTGGAGCAGCCGTAATGGCCCACAGTTAGTGTGGCTAGTTAATTTTATTTGCCCATTTCTCTCTTTGGAAGAGCTGTGTTCCTACAGTTGTCAATGCAATCCCCCTGAAATGATTCCACCCTTCAGCTCTCCTTGACATTTACTCATCGAGGAGATCAGAATCTCGAGCTTTTCACTATGACTTTTTTAATTGTCCAATAAAAGATAGCTACACGTTTTTTGATTGCCTGTAAGTTTTGGTACTTCATGTCTGTTGTTCGTGGGCTATGGCTGAACTGACGTCCCAAGTCTACAGATGTTCCCTTGACTCCGCATGGAAGGGGGAGCTGGGGTCAGATGAGCCAGACACACTAAGTATTGGCACCTTGTGTTTTTCTTTTCTAGTCTCCTCTAGTTGATCAGGCAGCAGAGAGCAAAGTTCTCCAAGAATGAAACATGATGTCAAGTTTTCTTATCTATTTTGAATACAGCCGAGCAGCCCCATGAACTTCATTATTTGCTCCGTATTTTTCATGCCAGGTCTTATCACAAGGGTTCAGGTTCTCAGAAAAGCATGAAACTCACACTGGGACTTGCTACTCCTGAACCAAGCCTGCTTCCGAATCTGCTATAAGGCTGGCTGCTCATGCATCCTGGGCTTCATAATAAAACCTCAGAGGTCTGTCCTCTGAAAGTCTCATTGACATGTAGACACCCAATTTTGGGGTACTTCTAAAGGCGTTTTGGTTGATCTTTCCATGTCTTTATTGAGTTTATTACTTTTCACCATAAATATTGACTATTTGAGATAACGGACATGCATTCTCCACTGTAGTCATTTAGTGAACTATAAAGAACTAAATGTATGGATGACTTAGCCCAGTCTCAAACTACTCAGAATAACCTTTGGAGTGAATCCTTGGGGTCTTTCAAATGTAAGCACACGATAAAATGAGAAGAATCATAAATTAATGAAATGTCAAATTACCTTAAATTTCTGATCAACAAAAACCACCCTCACCTACCAGATCATACCCTGAGGAAACCCTTCAGGAACATGCAGGTGCCCCAAACCTTCTACATCTTTTAACCCGTGAGAAACAAGAAGAATGGTTTGCTACTTTGCTTGATTCACCCGTGATTGCACATCAACAGAGGTCCAGAGAGACCACCTCCCTAATCCCTGCCACCAGCTTGGACTCCCATGTCCAGCCAGTCCCTCTCATTCTTTGACATTCTAGCTCTTGGCTCAATATTAGTTTTGATAGGTTTTCTAGGGATTTCACTGACCTTAAAGATGGTCATTTCCCTCGACTTCATCTCAGTTTCTCCTCACAGCCTTATTTGCTTTTCAACTCAGTTCCACTCCCTAGTCACATCCAGTGTTCATTGGTGACTTTTTGTCAGACTCTTCATGTTGAAATTTCCAGGGCTCGCATCATGGGCTTCTGTTTTCCTTTAGCATCTCTCTGTATTTTCCTGAGTCTTCTCCAGTCTCCTGGCTGAAATAACGCCCACATCCAAACGTGAGGCTCTCATATCCTTCTACTTCCGCTTTTGTCTTTACATTGCTTTCCATACGCCGATTCCCTGTCATAGCAACTCCATGTGTGTCATAGGAGGAATGGATCCCTGGGCTTTCATCAGCGAAGTTTTTGAAGGACAGACAGTCTTTGGATGACAAATGACTTCTGTTCCTATTTGTCTTCAAGTAAGCGGGAACACTGACTCATGTCAGTTAGTAAAATGTCTGTCTTGATAAAGTGTCTAGTATGTCTTTCTATGCATAAAAAAATTTAAGACGTAACTCCAGAGACACTAAAACATTAAAGCAATCACCAATCCATCTGCTCCTACTTATCGTGCCCCTGTGCACACTAGAATGAAACACTGGAAGGCCTTGCACAGCCGCCCTTCAGGTGTGGCTCTGCTGGCGTCTCTTCTTGCAGTCACGGGGTCCATATGTCTTGTTGAGACTCTTCCTCTCTGACACTGACCTGCCTTCTCCAGGAACGGGTCCTTCCTGATAGCATGCCCAAAAAACACGAGAAGTCTCCATTCTCATTTCTAAAGAGCATCCTGGCTGTATATCTTACCAAACAAATTTGTTCTGCTAGTAATTCAGGATTCCTCACCGACATCAGAATTCAAAAACACCAAGTCCTCCCCAGTCTTCCTTGTGCATCATTGAACTTTGGCTTGGACATGAAGCAATTGAAAATACCGCAGCTTTGATTATCCATACCTTAGTCTTCAAAGCTACACCTTTGATTTTTAACCTTATAAAGATATTTTTTATGAGGGGTTAGGACGGGAGATTAGTAAATACATTGATTTTTGGGTTTTTTTGACTGCAGCTTCCATGAGCATTGAGTGTGGATCCAAGTAAAATGAAATCGAAATTCTCAACAACCTCAATCTTTTCTTCATTTATTGTGATGTTGTTTATTGGTCCGGTTGTTTTCTTTATGTCATGGTGTAATCTACTGACGGCTGTAGCCTTTGATCTTCATCAGTAAGGGCTTTAAGTCCTCTTTCCTTTCAGGAATCTGCAAGCTTCTCTTTGAACAATTCTGTTCATCATTATTCTGTTCTGATCATCATTATTCTATTATACAGAATAGCATAGTAGAAATAATAATGTTGCAAGGTAGAACACATTTGTTATTCTGAATTATGGTATATACTTAAAAGGCATAATGTAAAGGACTGTAAGAGGGTTAATTCGTAACTATGTATTGTACATAAATTGGACATTTGACATTTGTAACCTTAGTACTGTCTGGAGATCCCTAGGACTTTCTTCTGAGGCAGTTCTGAGTGGACTCAAACCACTAGCCCTCTGGCTATTAGCTGTGTGTTAACGATGTATGGCACTCAAGGACCCCTTCACCTGCCTATTTGTCATCTCTTCTTGTAAGGCTATTAGCTGTCTCAAGCTTAAAGTATCCTCAAATAAAAATTCTAATCTTTTTTTCTTCCTCGAAGTTCCCCTCCTCATTTCCCTCTGACTCATCTATAGCATTTCCATTCCCTTTTTCGTTTTGATTCTGCTCAGGCAAAACAAGGAAACTAAGAAAGGAGCCTTGGAGTCACCCTCACCTTCTCTTTCTTTGTTTCTCACATTCCACCACAAACCCTCCCCTTGGTCCTGTTTTCAAAACACGGCCATGATCTGCCCACTTCTCACTCCTTCCTCGGCTACCCTTCAGGTCTGGGTCACAGAAAGAGTGATGATGGTATTGAATGCCTTGCCACCAAGATGGCTTTTTCTCATGTCTGGGAGATACCTAGAAGCTTCATACTGCCACATAGCTCACATGAAGACCTCACCATTTCAGCTTTTATCAGATTCATCCGATGCTGATGAAGGCTGTTTCCATTCAGTCTTCTTTCAAAATGTGGCTCAATAGTAATGCATTGGGCTACTAACTGCAATGTCAGCACTTTGAAACATCCAGCTACTCTGAGGGAGAAAGACAAAAACTTTCTACAGTCATTGGAATTCACAGCAGGGGTAGTCTAACCTACAGCATTGCTGTGAGTTGTAATCAACTAGATGACTGTGAAAGAACAGTAGTCATAATTTATAAAAAGAAAAACAAAGAATATATAGACACAAAATAATATATAGACACATGCGTGCCCCCTCAACATGGAAATTCTTTTTCATAGCTAGGTATTTAAAGTTTTGTTTGTTTTCTTTTATTCTTTTTAACAAAGAACCTTATCACCTTCAGAGTATTCTCCATTACATTTAATATATTTGTGAAATCTGCAGTCCCATTCTTGGAAACATTTTTCGAATTGATCTATTTGGATGGCTAATAACACCTCCCTCATTTTTTTCTTCACCTCTTCTATGCCGTCAAATCGCTGTCCTTTCTATGCCATCAAATGCATGTCCCTCTGCATTCTATTTGTGGAGGCAAATAGAAGTCACACAAAGTGAGCCAGGAATGGGGGGCAAGAGAGACATGCTGTTTTCCCCCTTAAATTGGCACACCGGGATAGTTGTGTGAGCAAAGGCCTTGTCATGGTGGCAAAACCAGTACCCTGTCGACCACGAATCAGGTTTTTTTGTTGTTGCACACTATTACACAATCTTGTCAGAACCTTTAAATAGAAAGCTTGATTAGCAGTCTGACCTGCTGCAATGAACTCCAAATGCACTAAGAGTAGACATTTTAGTCTGTTCAAAAAGTTGACAGACGTCCAGAACAAGATTTGTCATCAATAGACATTTCACCTTTTTTGAAATGAGAAAACCAATTGTATACTTGAGTTTTTCCTCAAAGCGCTACCCTTGTGAGCTGTGTTCAACATCACAACAGTTTCTGCAGTATTTTTTCCAGAGCAGGAAACAACATTTCACAGTCACGCGCTGTTCTCATAAATCAGTCATCACAAAATATCATGTTTGAGAGAAACTGCTCTTATGAAAAAATTCACTGTGAACACAGAGAACCTTCCCAGGTGACACCACTGAATGCATTAACTCAGTGAGTTGGTTGATGCTCACCTAGCAGGAGAAATGCTACGAAAGCTCCACTCTGCTCAGTGCATTTTATATTCCACCTGGTCTCTAAAGTATTTAAGATAGTGTATAGAAGAACAAGATAGCCCTGGTGAAGTGAGTTAGGCATTGAGCAGCTAACCACAAGGTCAGTGGTTCAAACTCATGAGTCACCCCTTGGGAGAAAGATGAGGTTGTCTTCTTATCATAGATTTAAAGATGGGAAGTTATATCCTGTCCTACACGCCTACTATGAGTTGGAATTGACATGATGGTCATGGGCTTGCTTTGGCTAACTGAAGAGTCGGAAGGAACCCTGCTGGCACAGTGGTTAAGTTCCTGGCTGCTAAGGGAACGGTCTGCCATTTGAACACGCCCGCACTCTATTGGGGAAAGATGATGTGGCAGTCTCTTTCCATTAAGATTCTAGTGTTGGACATCCAAAAGGGGCAGTTCTCCTCTGTCCTCGGGGGTTGCTATGAATTGGAATTGGTTCTATGGGAATAGGAAGAACACCAGATGTATAACAATGTTGAAAAATAAATGAGGCAATTAACTGGGCCAAGGGAAAATAAAGTTAGTGAAAAAGCAGGCGCAGCATGTGGTGAGGAGCTTAGAAAAGGCTATCAGGAGGTCCTCCACTTGCTACACCAGGAGGAGCCCAGGGGCTTCTTCCTCTCAGGTGCTCTCCTATCACAGTTCTTTCCACACAATAACCCCTTAAGCCCGGGGAGGGGGATGGCAAGGAGGGTTTTGAAGAAGAAATGGGGCCAAGTTGCCTAGGAAATCTGCTTTTTAACTCAGAACCGATTGCAATCACACCCTAACGGTCTCTCCACCCTCCTTCTCCCAGACTAACCCCATGCAGGACCCGCAGTACTTACCAAGACCCAAGCAAGAAACTCTGAGTCCTGATTTTCCAAGATTCCTAGAAAAAACAACAACAAAGCGGCATATGGTTACTATTTTTCAGGTATAGTTAGCTTTGACTATTCGATCTATTTTTGACGATTTTATTTTTGACAAGAATAGCAGAAGAATAATTATTTTCTTGCTACCTAAACATTCACCACCCCTTCCTCACAAAATCGAACTCATTATCACTGAGTTGGTCCCAACTCATGGAGAACTGTGATGGGAGGGGCTGGGCTCCCTGGGTGTGCAAGGCGGTGCCTTCTGAAAGCACATCATCGACTTTCCTTTCCATGTGGCGGTGGGCAGATTTGAGCCACCAACCTTTTAGTTAGTGGTCAGGTGCTTAACCCTCTGCAATACTTCAACCACTCAACTCACTGCTATTGACTCAATTCCCACTAGGCCACCAGAGCAATTTCCCCTCTGTTAGGCCTCTGCATCTGAACAAACTACCCCCACAGGGCACATTTTCTCAGTCCTGGATTATTTTCTTTACATCTTTGTTAGCATGTTTATTGCCTTTCTCCTTCTAGAATGTAAGATTCTGAGGGGTAGATCTCTAGGTTATTCATCAATGTTTTATTCGGTATTCACTCATTACTCATCAACAGAGATTGACACACAATGGGCACTTAGTAAATACATATTCACTGGCTGATTGATAAACCAGTTTCTAAAAGCCACCTAGTTTTCTAAAGCGTAGGGATTATTATTAAAGCAACAATTATGAAATTATACCTTTGGCTATCTGAACTCTGTGTGGTGTATGAGTGTGCATGGGCGCATTTGTGTGTGAGAGCTAAATATATACATATATGTATTATAATGTCATAATAAACACATTTAGTATAAGAGTATACAAAACAACTCTCAAAAGTACAAATAGTCCTTTAAAAATGAATTTTCTTTTCCTTCAGACTTCTTCAGTCATTGTCACACTAGGTGGTTTGCTTCAGGGAAATCAGTTCTTCTCTCTGGAGTGATTTCTTCATCAGTAAAAGGGGAGATCAAGGTCTGTGCCACCACTGTTGTGGGAATGGAACATGACAAAATGTGCTCAAGTGTTGCACAGTACACAAATGCCCAGTGCAATGATTTCTGGTGCTTTCTCACTTGTTTAAGCCCTCACAGACATGGTGCTAAGATTTTACGTATTCATTAAGTATGTCCAACAGAGAGGCAACTACTGCACAGAGGTACAAGTGAAAAATAGTCTGAAGTACAAAGTACGAGAGAACATTGGACCTCCTCCCATGAAAATAATTTGCCTAAGAAATTATTCCTTCAGTAGCATCTCAGAAAACCACAGGATGTACCATCAGAAGCACTTTCTTTGTAGTGTGAGTCTACTGAGTTTGAAAGGAATCTGGAGAGAGAACACAAAACACAAGGAGAGAGAAAGCCTGGAACAAAACAAAAGAAAATCAAAAGATATATATTCATATATGCCAATGACATTATTTTCTAGCGTGACCTTCAACTCCACAAGTATTGACTGAGAGCTCGCCATATTCCAGGCAATGTGCAGGCTCAGGAGGACACAGAGTTTTCTTATCTCAAGGAGCTCAGTCCACTGAGGGACCAGCAAAGCAAGCACATTACTACAATCCAGCACAGGTTACACGGAGGGCTTGCAAAGCTCATAACTACGCACACAACTGCTCCGGGCAAACCCAAACCCACATTGGTTCAGGCTCAGAGTGACCCTCAGAGGAGAGAGTGGGACTGCCTCATAGAGTTCACAAGGCTGCAAGTCTTTCTGGGAGCAGACAGGGTCATCTTTCTTCTGAAGAGCAGCTGGTTATTGGAACCACTGACCTGGCACTTAGCAGCCTAATGTTTAACCCAGAGTGCCACCATGGCCTTTTGATCTAACTAAGAGTTTTCATATGTTTTCCAGTTTGAACAACAAGGAGAAAACAGTTTCTGGTGCAGAAAAACCAAACCACATGGTCCTATAAGCCTCTTATAGAGCGGAGATTTTCTGAGAGGCTGAGTAAAAGCCAGGTGGTCCCATCTGGGAGTTCTTGCAGAGCAACCTGTGAGGAGGGGGCGCGGCCTTTCTTGTGACAGCTAATCCGACTGTGCTTACTGTCCAATGGGTTTCTAGGACTAAACTTAAGGAGCTTCAGAATTGCCAGGGAAAAAGAGCCCTGTCAAGTAATAAATACAAACGAGCGCCCATTTTCTTACCACTGGTGTTTAGATGCCTAAGCCAGATTTTCCAGAACAAATGCCTTAGAAGATTCTGCAACAGAAGAAAGTTCAATGACAAATACTAAATACGAGGGGTGTGTTAGTCCAGGTAATCTAGAGAAACAAATTCATAAATCCCTTTCATAAGAAAGAGATTTATATTCAAGAGCAATTGAACATTGAGGAAATATCCCAGCCCAGTCCAGTCTAAGGCCGTAAGTCCAATATTAGCCCATATGTCCGATACCAATGTATAAAGTCTTCTTCAGATTCAGGAAGCATATGCAATAACACCAGGACAATCACAGGCCAGTGGGTGCAGAGTCTTATGTATCCAGTGGTTGTATGAAGCATCTCAGCACTGGCAGGGAACTCTCTGTGACTTCTCAAGCAACTCAGCAGTGGCAGGAGTCTCTGTGTGGCTTTTTCAGCTTCAGAGATCTGGTCCCATCAGGGTAAGTGCATGTGGCTTCTCCTCTGGGATGTCTCACAGGGAATCAGCCTTCTTCCTTGTCAGTGGAGTGTTTCCAAGGGATTGAGACATAAATCTCTCACCTCCAAGCGGGAAATATGGCCAGATTTCCCAGAATTCTCAGGAGAAAGCCATGCCCACACTGGCTCTCTCATTGGCTATCTCCAGATTGACAGGCTAGACTCCACACCATCCACTCCCAGTGCTGAAATTGACACCAGATTAGCAACTACCACAATGGGTGACTAGGTCCCTACATCAAGCCTTAGAATTTTGCTTTGCTTGAATTCTGCATTTGTTTTAACTTTTTATCTAAATGGAGTTAATGTTCCAATTCAGGTGGTCACTTTCGAAGTGCATTTTCCGTCTGTGGAAGATATCTGGGTATGTATGGGAATTGCTTGACTTTGTACATGGGTCAGTAGGTTTATGACACTTCTACGACCTAAAGCCCCTTCAGCGCATTATGAAGGCCGCTCACTTTGCAGATGAAGCGGCTAAGAGGTACTCACAAAACAACAAACTAACCCAAAACGCCACTGTCACCAAGGCATTTCTGACTCATAGTGAGAGCAGAACTGCCCCCCGAGGCTTCCGATGCTGCGCCTCTTCACCGGAGTAAAGGTCTCATCTCTTCCACAGAGCAGCTGTTCTTAGAGTTGGCAGTTTCCTCCAGAGTGCATTAGACTACCTAGAGAGGGCTTCCTAGAGAAACTTGCTCACGCCCTGCCATCCACTAGCACAGAGCAGAACTTCTCCCATGGGTTTCTGAGACTGTGAATCCGTATGGGAGTTGAATGTCTCACCTTTCTCCTGTAGTGCAGCTCTTGGTTTGCAATGGCTGAACTTGGGGTGGACAGCCAGTTCTGAGCCGTGGGTTGCCTGGGAATGCCAACATCATCTGATGGATCACAAAGAGCTCACTGGCATCTTATGTCCACATAGGCACGGTACCATGTGGAGAGGTGGCTCCCCGGATCCGTTTAAGCTCTGTTGGATCATAGAAGCTTAAAGACTTGACTGGTTCGATCTAATGAGTCCAAATATATCATTCGGGAACTGGTTTGCACAAACCTAATACCAAGTAACCGTCAAGTTTAATCCTCATGGAGTCTGTGGGTTGAACAAACAGTTAACTGAAAGGGTGAAGATTCGAGTCGACCCCGGAGGTGCCTCAGATGAGCATGAAAGACTTGATGACCTTCTGCTGAAAAATAGTAGCCTTTAAAAACCTGATGGAGGGGCTGAGCCCCGGTGGCGTGGTGGTTGAGTGTGGGACTGTGGCTCACTGGCTTGGTGGTTCAAATCCAGCAGCAGCTCTCCAGGAGCCAGGCTGGACCTCCTACTCCCACCAGAGGGCAGTGATGCCAAAAACAAACAAACAAAAGAACAAAAAAACCTTGATGGAATACTGTGCTCCACTGCCCCACGGTGAGTCTGTGTAAGTCAAAGTGGACACGTTGGCAATGGAGAGAGACTGTGTCTTTTTATACCCAATGCTGGGTGCCCTAGAACCTTCCTTACCCACAGGAACTCTGGGAGTGCAATGTTTATGCTTCTGCTTAGCTAACTGCAAGGTCAGCAGTTTGAAATCACCAGCCTCAGCAGGAGAATGGAGGGCTTCCTAGTCTTAGTGCATCCATTCTACTCCCAGGAAGAGTTAGCATCTCAGAAATCCACAGGGGCAGTTCTACCCTGTCCTGTAAGGTCACTGCATTGTGAGTTGACTTTGGTTCATGGGCAATGAGTGGAGTTTTTTTTTTTTTTGGTGGTATGGGATTTTCTGAGTACTTCCTGAACTTGTGGGACCTGGCAACAAAACCACTTTCTAGAATTTTATTTTGTTTCACATTCCCTCAATATCTGAACATGCGAGGCAACCTAAAAATGTTGTAAGCACATCATATTTCCAATGAGATTGAATTCCTTTTCTGTAGAATCCAAAATAGTTTCACTGCGCTGTGGAAACTAGTTTATGTGTGTCATATCTACCAGAGGGAAGTCACACCATGTCCATTTTTAGTATCTGCTCTTGTTCAACTCAAAATAAAAGCTCCTCTTTCCCAGGTGAACCTGAGCTGCTCTGCCGCTAATATTAGACACGAACAGCATCCAAACGGGGGCATGGAGCACTCAGCTTTGTCAGTCAAGTTTTGGAAATCCAAAGCATTAAACTGGAGCTTCGATAAAGAGTGAACTAGAGAGGGGATATAGCTTATTGAGTATTCAAAGCTGCCCTCCTTCTTTCTAAAGGCAGGACCATCCACTCAGTGGCTTATGGCTGAACTTATGTTAGGGCACTGGTTAGGTCAATGGCTGAGGCAGCAAGCATGATCTCCAGTGTCCTTTTCAGGAACAATCACCAGACCCTCTGTTTTATGATAAGAAAATAGTAGGGATACGAGAATTGAAATCCGGCATCACTTAGGCACCATATCATACTGCCACTCAGATGCTTGCAGTTGCTTCTTTCCACACCAAAGATGCTCAACGTGGAAGCTTAGCACCCCAGGACATTGTTTTCAATGGCTTGCTTCTGGATGTGTGTGTGTGTCTTAGGTATTACTCACTGCTAAAAACTTTCCAGAAGAGAGAGAGAGCTGCTGGAGAAAAAAGTACCTTGTATTTGACCAAGGGAGAAAAATATTTCATGGAACACAATCTCTGGGTTTAAGGGCTAACACAACAGGAGTGAGTGGCAAGCATTTGTAGGTGTGGAAGGGCAAGCTGGCCGGGCAGGCGTGGTCTGACCCAGATGTGTCTCAGATGCTGACCTCACCTGCCATTTCCATCTCAATTACACTTATGTGTCATTCTTTACCTGGAAGTGACCGATCACATTCAAAGGCTGAACTTTCCCTTGTTAAAAAAGAAATAGATGTTTTGCTTTCTTTGAAGCACTCAGAGCCAAAGACAGACATTGGCTGCTCAGCAGACTTGGGTGGTTGCATTTTGAAAGTCAGGAAGGTAATCACATTTTCTGAGGAGGGTGCCATTTGTCATTGTTGGTAAGTGAATAATGACTTCTTTGGAAATGAGGCACATACATGATTTAGAGATGCGTTTCAGTGACAGGCACTCACAGGCACTGCGTTTCAGTTCAGCACCAGGAACCTTGATTTCGCTCATGTCTTTCTTGAAGGGGAAAGAAGATAGATTGGGAAGACACTTTCCAATTCTTTGATTTAAAGGTTTAAGTCATCTATCGGTTGCAAATTCTAACTAGATGCTCATTAAATTTCTTTGGACGTACTGAATTTCCTACTCATCTGTATCCTAGAGAAGTATGGCTGGAAGAGACTTCCTTACTGTGCATTCATAACCCAATGGACTTGTGCTGCATTCCAGCTCAGCACTGGACCTTGTGCTAGTTGTGAGGATGGTGCACAGAGCAGTCACTCTCTAATGGAACTTACATCATGGCCGGGGGAACAGACAATAAATAGTGGATTAAGAATTTGATTATACTATACATCCATAGAAGGAGTCCTGTTGGTGTTGAGCCCTGGTTCTCAGCCTGTAGGTGGTGACCCCTTTGGGGGTAGAATGAGCCTGTCACAGACCATCTTTCTGATGATCTTAGGAACCGAGACACTGCTCCTCTATCCATCTCCAGGCGAGTCCACCCACATGCAGCTATGCCCACATACGAGTGCCTGGTGTGAAGACTGTTCCCCATGCTACACCGTACATCAAGATAACATTTCACTTATTTGTCATTAGCAATAAACATTTCACAATATATAATTGGATACTGTTTTGTGATTAATCACGATGCTTTGATTATGTTCAATTTGTAATAATGAAAACACATCCTGCATATTAGATATTTACATTATGATTCATAACAGTAGCAAAATGACAGGTATGAAGGTAGTCACAAAAAATAATTTCATGCTTGGGAGTGCCCACCACATGAGGAACTGTATGAAAGGGCTGCAGCATTAGGAAGAGTGGGAACCTCTGGCTGTTGGATTGCTAATCACGAGGTTGGCAGTTGGAAAGCACCAGAGGCTTCACAGTAGAAAGGTGGAATTTCCTACATCTGGAAAGAGTCAGAGTCCCAGAAACCCATATGAGCAGTGGTACCCAGTCCTATAGGATTGCTGAGTCAGAATCAACCCAATGGTAATGCATTTTATACACCCCTTAAAGAAAGAGTAGGAGGCTGTTGGTGCAAGATTAGGGTATTGGGGAGCTTGATCTAGTCTGAATGATTAAGCAAGGTTTCTTGAGAGACTCAGTGAAGAAGAGGAAGTAACTTGCTAAAAGCATGGAACCAGCATTTCATGGAGAGAGATAACAGAGATGTGACGTTCCTGGGGCTTATGGACCCGTAGGTATTCCAAGAACTCCAAGTTCAAGACAATGTCAGAGTTGAGCCTAAGGTACAGAGTGACTCCAAAGTGTCTGATGGGGTAGGGCAGAGTTCGAGAGAATGAGGAGGGCCTTTCCAATTATCTGATGTATTTTGGTCATAATATGAAAGAGGAATGAAAACTCCTGGAAAATTTAACCTGGGAAAATGAAGAATGGGTCTAAAGAGGGAAGAAAAGAGCTGAGAAGCAACTCAGGAAATCTTGGTGAGAAATGACAGTCCCTTGAGATCCAATTCAATGAAGGATTCCAGTAGACTTTTGAGTGAAATCTATAGGGCATTCAATATGGGATGAGAGAGGAAGAGTCATGGACTTTGGACTATGCTCATTTCTGGCTTGAGATCCATGTATAGAGGGGTATTTTGTGTGTGTGTGTGTGTGTGTGTGTGTGTGTGTGTATGTGAAGACAGGATTCATTGTAGTAACAGAAGGGTTTTGAGTCATCTTTGGACACATGGTGGTTGAACTGCCCACACCTTCATTGTCCTGGAGCTAAGGTTTGGGAGAGGTTCCTATGGGTTATTAAGGATCCTGGATACTATAGGCTGGAGCTAGCTGCCAATGGGGAGAGTGCTTAATGAGAAATCAATGCCAAGGACAGGTCTTCAGCGTCCATAACACTCTAGCTCAGGGGTCCTCAAGCTTTTTAAATAGGGGCCAGTTCACTGTCCCTCTGACCTTTGGAGGGCTGGACTATAGTTTAAAAAAAGCTAATTATGAACAAATTCACTGCGGGCCTGGGATGAGTCAGCTTCTAAGCAGGGAAAATAACGGCCCAAACACCCAGTGGCATGTAACCTGCGGGCCATAGTTTGAGAATGCCTGCCTAGCTATCTAAGAGGAAGTGACATCATCATCATCATTGAGAAAGTGACATCAGTAAAGCAGATTGAGAAGAAACAGCAGAAATGTAGGACGAGCCAGAAAGTACAGTAGCAGAGAAGCCAAAGATTAAATTCCTTGATTGTGCAAATGGTTAATGCACTTGGCTGCTAACTGAGAGGCTAGAATTTTGAGTCCACCTAGATATACCTCCAAAGAAAAGCCTGCCTATGTACTTTGAAAGAATCAGCCATTGAAACCCCCCTGGAACACAATCCTACTCTGACACTCGGGTACCATAAGCCAAGAGCAATGGGATGATAATTGGTTTTGAATGCATAATCAGTTTCCACAGGAGTGAGTGGTAAGCAGTGGTAGAGGCAACTGAGAGATCAAGTATGGAAGGATGCAAACATGCCTTCCAGGGATGGTGATGACTCCTGTGGCAGCTATTCAGTGGCATAATAGACTGAGATGAATGGAGGCGAGGGGAAGAGTGCAGAATTATGATTATTAGCTGTGTGCCACCTGACTAGGTTACTTACTTTTGTAAGCTTGGTTATTCATTCACAAATGAGTTAATACTAGCCCACTTTATTTTTTCAAAGACTAATTAAGGGAGAAAACAGACGTGTAGCACCAGCCCGAGCACATGGCAGTGTTCGGTAAATACTGGTATCTTTCTGCTTCTCTTATTTCTCAGGAAATGGTGTCTTATCTCAAACGTCTCGTGACCTCTGTGACTTGCAAGAGCCTCTTCCTTAAGTTGCAGCAAAGGTGGATTTATGTAAATATCCTGGATCTGTTGTTTGTGACTCATGGATCATTTTAGTAGAGTCAATAGAAACGTGGGAGGCAGGGAATAAAATGAGGTGAAGGAGGTGAAGGAGAAGGTGGCACTTTCCTGGTATGGTCATCTGGATAGACTAGAGAGAAGAATTCATAGACACTCATACATGTATATGAAAGAGTTTCATATAAAGAGAACCTCCCAGCCCAGTGCAGATCAAGTTCTTAAGTCCGTTATTAGCAAATATGTTTGGATACCCATCTATAAAGTCCTCTTCAGACTCAGGAAACACATGCAATGATGTTGAATGCAGGATGATCACAAGCCAGTGGGAGGGAACTCTTGTGGATCCAGTGGCATTGTAAAGATCTCAGCATTGGCTGGGGTCTCCACAGGGCTCCTCCAGCTCAGGGCTCTAGTGTGGCTCTGTGTATCTTGGCAGCTGCAATGTCTTCCAGGGAGTGAGTCTGTGTCCCACCTAAAGCAAGTTACTTATCTCCTTAGTGCCTCCAAATGAGGTTATCAAGCTGATTGACAGACTAATTTCCACCGCTTCAGTCTTAATCCTCTCAAATTGACAATAGATTATGTAACTCCCACACGTGGCTCAGGCGGTTTGGAGAAATAATGGGGATGTAAGGAATGATCTGATGGCAGTGAGTTTTGGAGAAGGAATTGTCAAGGGTGTTTCCATGATCACTGGGTGGTGAAAGGGGCGAGCGACACAGGGCTGTGTGGATACATCTATACAAAGTTGGGTGTTCTGTGAGGGTGTAAGGAGGGGCTGAGAAATGTTCACTTAGGGCCTACTTCTTACTCTCATAAGAGTTACCCATTACTTTTTATATCTCAAACACCCAACACACCAGAATAGCTGTAAATAAAGCTCCCAGAGTCTAGAACCTAGAACTTCAGATTGATGTAATATAGGGGTCCACAATCTTGGAGAGGAGAAATACATCTTTAATGTCACTTAAGTTCTGACTGAAATTTAGCATCTCCTTAGGTATGGATGTAGGTATGACCTCACAGACACATTCGCGCTAATTGTAACTTCTGCAAATAATCCTCAGCTTGTCCTATCACACCACAGTTTTCAGAAATCCCCCCCAAAATACTTACACTCATCACCACTCGGTAATGATGGGAGCTCTCAGACACCCCATTGGTTGGTGGTTGCTTGAGTAGATTGTGACTCACAGTGCCCCTGTGCCTAGTATCCTTCATGCTGTGACCTTAGGGCAGCAGGTCCCCAGGCATGTCATCTTGGAGCCTCTGGATATGGTTCAATAACCAACTTTTCAACTTGTCATCAAGGACTTTACCATGACTCCAACCCAGCGATGCCCAGACCTGCCCCCAAAGCTTGTTATTAATAAAGAAATCCATGTATCACTACCCTCCACATTTGGATTTTAAATATTTTCTCTTCATGTCAATCCTGTGTATATTATGTACTTGTGTGTTCTCTGAGAAGTCATCTGTAGAGTTCATCAGAGTTCTGGGAGAATCAGTGGGACAAAATGATCAAGAATCAGTGGTACAACTAACAGAGAGAGAAAGGTTGTTTTAAAACAGGTCAGAGAGAGACTGGAGGAACCCTTGAGATTATGAACCTTAGTTACCCCCCCCCCCCCCCCCCGAGGGCTGGCAATGAATTCTTCCCCCTTGGCTCAATGCTCAGTCAGACAACAGCCCCAGGAACCATCATACTAGAGAGGCACACCAACCATAGAATAACCAACAGTTGTGATCACAGGGCAGCATTTACCCAAGGACAAATTCAGAAGGGCTAGGAGAGAAGGAGAAGTGGAAACAAGACACATAGGGTGAGAGTAGGATAAATGATGCTACAATGTGTGGATTGCATTCAATGACACAAAACAAAATATGTATTTGGATGGCTGAATGGAAACCTGACTTCTTCTGTAAACTTTCATCCAATTCATAATTAAAAAGCTGTAAATAATGAAATAAAAGAAATATATATGCACACATACCAAGAAGTACACACACATATATGTACTTCTTGGTGTATATGTATATCCACACCATATATTATAACCTATCTATGTATATGTTAGATACTGCATACACACATCTAAAAATACATATATACATATATTCTTGCTATCAGTCTGATATAGAGAAATTTGAGTGTACAAGTATCTTTATCAAACTGTGAGGGAAGCTAATCCTGTAAAGTTTGTAAAAGTAAAATTAAATAGACAATTCTCCACTGTGACTATTTCAGATGTATTTGCAGTGTCTGTGTAGTTGGCAGTGTCTGTGTTTACTAGGTCTTCTCATTTGCTTAAGTTTTAGTAAATCACTCCTAAAGGCATTGGTGGGTTTACATCCAAGTTGAGGCCTGCTGTGTTTGCTATCTCTGTTTGGATATAAATTCCTCAACTCCAAGTTCTCCCACAACAGGGCTCTTCCCTGACCACATTCACCTGTCTAGAGGACCTTGTGCTTGCTCCCTAAAGGCAGAGGAAGGGACTTTGCAAACCCTGGCCTCTGGGGGCTTGGCAAGAAGTGGGTGGCCTTATGCACAATATTTCTTTTGAAACAATTCACTAGACTGTGGTTCATTTATTCATTCATTCAGCCATCTCATATTTAAGTTCACAGTATGTTTGTGTTATGTTTCACTCAAAACAATGTTCCCTTCCAAAGTCTTCAGGCACATTTATTGTGCAAGAGGTGTATCATGTGGATCCTTGTCTTTCACAAGTACTTCTGGGCACTTTCTGCTACCCCAGTTTGAAAGTCCTGGCTTTAAAGTATTAACAGTCATCTATACCTTAGAGTGAAAGCGTTTCAGTTTTTTCTCAAGTCAGTTTGGAGAGATTTGAAGGAGCATTCGAGAGATAAAGAAGCACTAAAATATGAGAGGGATGGGACGGGGGGCAGATGGTTGGGGAGTGGGAAGATGGAGAAAGAGCTTCTGCTCCTTCCGAGTTTTGTCTAGGATCACTCCACCTTCACCACAGAATGACGACAGTTCTCTAAGTCACCGCACTTGCCACGTTCAAAGCCAAGACAACAGACTCTAAAGATCTCGAAGTTTTCCTCACCTCGTGATGATGATTTCTTTCCATATCTGAAGCGCTACAAGATGAGATACGGGCCCAAGCTTCTCTGACATGCACTTGGTAATGAGAGCCATGATTAGTTTCCACTGTAATGAGCCGTGCAGTTTTCAAAGACAAAACAAAACAAATTTGTCTGAGGTAGTAGCACCGTGCTCTCTCTACATCTTTCCAAGCCTGGCTCCTGGGGGTGAACCTCTTGTTTTCTCTTAGAGGAGTCCAAAGTCAGCACTGTGACCAGGAGAGGGATTGCGGCAGTCTGAGGGATGCAGTGATATTTAAGTGTACATTTAATCAAAAGTGAATGCTCTCAGCTGTAACCCGTTCGTCTTTCTTTCACTTTCCTGAGCAGGGGAACAGAAAATGAAAGCCTGCATTCCCTCCGTGTGCTGCTGTGCTTGGCACGTGCCCCACCGATTCCATTTGTGGTGGATGAGGCTGTTTCCCAGGGCAGGCGTAGGTCTGTGAGTACAGGGATGGAGTCAAATGCCCCTTGCACAATGCCTGGTGCAGAGTGGGTGTTCAGGGAGCCTCGTAAGCGGTGCTCGGGCAGAGGATTGATAAAGACCGTTCCACCACTTCCTTCAACTCTTGTTGGATGGGTACTCTCAGGAGGGGGCTGGAAAGTACTGGGTGGTATAGTGCAGGGGTGAAGAGCATGCACTTAGACAAGCAAAGTCATGTTATGAAGGGCTCTCCATGCCTCACCCAGTTGTAGGGGATAATAATAGTATCTGTGTAGGTTTGTTGTGAACATTCAAGCATTAAGACAGTGTCTGGTATATGGTCAATGCTCTGTAAGTGTCTCCCCCTAACAACCTATTAGACAGAAATGGATTTGAGCTTGAGTTTTGCTATCTTCTGATAGTGCAGGAATCTTGTTTCACCTTACACAGGTTCTTGAATTTGTAAAAGCGGATTCTATCCCTTCCCTGGAAATCTTGGTGGAGCAGCTAAGTTTAGGACTGTGATCTGCAAAATCAGGAGTTTGAAACCACGAGCTGTTCCTTGGGATAAAAAAGACATTTTCTACTTCCATAAAGAGTAATAGTCAGGAATCAGGGAGGGAGGGAAAAGAAGAAAAGCTGATGTCAAGGACTCGGATAGCAAAACAAATTTGTAGGGAATGGTGACGGCAGCAGGCATACGAAGGCACTTAGCACGAGATATGTATGTATGGATTGTGTACGATGTATAGGCGATGTACGAGTCCCCAATAAAATGACTTTTTAAAAAAAGAGTTACAGTCTCAGAAACCTGAAAGGGGATGAATGTTCTGCCCTTTCCTAGAGGATTGCCATAAGTTAGAATCATCTTGATGGCAGAGAGTGTTTTGTTTTGTTTTAATATCTTTTGTAGTGATGAATGCAATCAACACCTTGATTCTGAGTCCTTCTTTCAAGGAGACCCGGATGCATGATGGTCAAGTGCTTGGCTACTGACCAAAGGTTGGTGTCCAAACTAACCTAGAAGCACTGCAGGAGAAAGAACTGGCAGAGCTTTCATAAAAATTACAGCCAGGAAAGTACCAAGTAAAAAACAAAGAGACGGCTGAGCCCCAGTGGTGCAAGTGGTTGAGTGCAGGACTGCGGCCTGAACTTGGTGGTTCAAATCCAGCGGTAGCTCTCAGGAGCAGTGCTGGGTAGCTCCCCCACCCACCAAAAAGGGACCCTCCCAGTGGTGAGAGCGGTGATACTAGGAGGGTTGAGGTCGGGGTGGAGTTGAAATGGGGAACCAATTGCAGGAATCTACATATAATCTCCTCCCTGGGGTATGGACAACAGGAAAGTGAGTGAAGGGACACATCAGACAGTGTATGATATGAAAAAGTAATAACAATTTGTAAATTATTATGGGTTCATGGGGGAGGTGGAGATGGGAAGGAGGGGATACATGGGAAGCTGGTACTGGGGCCCTATAGTGTAGGGAGTGATGATGGCAACAAGTGTGCAAATGTAGTCTGCATACAATTGATGTATGTATTGATCGTGTTTTGGAGTGGTATGAGCCCCCAATAAAATGATTTATTAAAAAAAGGAAGGGGAAAGAGGAGCTTATATCAAGGACTCAAGTAGAAAGTATTTGGAAATGAAGATGGCAACATGTATACAAATATGCTTGATACAAATGATGTATGGAATTTTATAAGAGCTGTAAGAGTCCCCAATAAAATCATTGAAAAAAAATAAAAACAAAACAAAAACAAAGAGACCCTACCTGAGTGGTTATACTCTGCAGTGTAGGCTCATTTTGAGTCAGAATCAGCTCGATGGCTACCAAGAAGAGCAGCAATACCCTTCTTTTTATCATTGCAAAGGTTACAGCTCCTTTTAATTTACCCAGTGCTGTTACTAGTGAATTTCTTAGCAGGACACTTTCTGCCCTTGCACATAGCTTTCCTCTTTGCCCCAGCCCCTCCAGTCAATTGGAGTCACTGTGGTCCTTTGAGAGGGCAAGTTCCAGCCCACCAGGGTTGATCATCTCAGAGTCTCATTCTGGCTATTAAGGGATGGGAAGATGGTGACCAAGGTCAACTTTTGCAAACCACATATCTGATAAGGAAATTCTCTAGAATATGTAAAGAACTATTAAAATTCAACATTATGAAGAAAAAAAATCTAATAAAAATGGTCAAAGTATTGAGTAAACACCTCACCAAAGACTATATTTGGGTGGTAAATAAACATTAAAAGATTCTCAACATCAATACTGATTAGGGAAGTAAGGTTATGATGACATATCACTGCATACTGATTAAACAAACAAACAAAAACAGTTGCCTCAGAATCAACACTGAATCATGGTGACTTCCTGGAATGTGAAAAATAAAGAAACAAAAGTAAAATCAAACACGCAGCCAAATCCTGATGAAGTTGCAGAGCAAATTGGATTTCATACCTTTCTGTTGGAAATATAAAATGGTACAACTCTTTGACAGTTTCTTATAAAGTTAAAACAGTCCTCCCCTTATAGCTTCTTCAGCAGCCTCCCCCAAATGATCTGAAATCCATTCACAGGAAAACCATATAGGACTGTTTATAACATTTGTAACTTTTTGGTGAATATTTAATAATCACTAAAAATAGAAACAATCAGAACCCCATCATTTGGTGAACGGATAAAGAAGCTATAGCACAATCATGCAGTGGAATATGATGTGGTAATAAACAAGAATGAACAATTGATTCCTGACCCAAGTGAAACATGGGTGGATTGTTACATGCATCGTGCTAAATTAAAGGACCCGAATTCAAATGGTCGATTTGGGGCATCGTGTGATTCCATTTGTATGACATTCCAGACAAGACAAAGCTGTAGGCTTAAAAGCAAATGTGTAGTTGCTAAGAATTGGCAATGAGGAAAGTGGTTTATTACAAGAAGCCTTGCGGGGAATGTGGGAGCTCTTCTGTGTGGTACTGTGGTGGTGAGTGCATGGCCATGCATTGATCAAAATCTATGTTGTTGTCATCAGGGGCAGTCAAGCAGATTTCAACACATAGAGACCTCATGTGAAAGAATAGAAGTAGGGCTGAGCCCCGATGGCGTAGAGGTTGTGCGCGGGACTGCGGCCCACTGGGACGGAGGTTCAATTCCAGCAGTGGAGCTGGGCCTCCTACTCCCACCACCGGAGAGCAGTGATGCCCCCCCCCCAAAAAAAAGAATAGAAGTATTTGGGGGGGGGGCATCGCTGCCCTCTAGTGATCGCGGGAGCTACCCAGCCTTGCTCCTGGAGAGCCGCTGCTGGATTTGAACCGCCAAGCCCGTGGGCCGCAGTCCTGCACTCAACCACTATGCCACTTGGGCTCAGCCCCAGATTATAGTGTTTTCTAGGTTCTAGTTTTTACAAGAGTAGCCCCTGCCACCACCACCACCCCACCCTGCAGCTGGTAGGTTTTAATCTCCAACCTTTTGATTAGTAGTAAATCACTTAACTACTGGGCAACCAGGGCTTCTTATCAAAACTCATAGACCTGTACAAAAGCAAAAAATGAAAATTTCTCTATGCACATATGCAAATCTACTAGGATGTCAAAGGAGTTCAAGATTGATTTTAAGGTTAGCCATTTTTTGTTATCTTTCTAGTTGAAATTCAGCCTGGTTGGCCCACAATTCTTTGAGTTTTGTTAGGTGGAGTTCTGGGTTTAGTTCATCTTTACTCTCCAACCTCCTCCACTCAAGTCCTTCTAGTTTCCCGAGAGCTTAATTCAATGTGTGGCTCACAACACATTCTGGATAACTCTATGTAGAATACGAACTCTAGACCACTCAGTTATGCTCCTGCAGAACCTATGCATAGACCAAAAGAGGGTTGAAAAACAAGAAAGATGATAAAAATAAAGCCGAGAAAAGTGTGCATCGGTGTTGCACACTTGTATGTATCATATTCATTCAGTCTGTGTGCTGAACAAATCATCTGACAACCCAGACGCTAGAAAGAAGAATGCAGCATCAGAATTGGAAAGTTTATTAACAATCTGTGATATGCAAATGATACAAAGTTGCTTGCTGAAAATGAGAAGAACTTGAAGCACTCACTGATAAAGATCAAGGATCACAATCTTTAGTATGGATCACAACTTAATGTAAAGAACAAAATCCTTACAACTGGACTAATTGATAACATGATGCATGGAGAAAAAATACAGAATTTTCCAAGGATTTCATTTTGCTTGGCTCAAGAATCCTCATGGAAATAGCCAGTATTTTCTTATGTTATCTGGTACAAAGGCATTATAGATTAAATTGTGTGCACCAAAAAGATTTGTTCATTTGGCTGAGCCAGGAGACTCAATATTATGCAATCATCCTTCATGTAATTACTTCATCCTGGTGTAATTACTCTATGTGCTGTAAATCTTTGCCTCTATGATGGGACCCATAGGATTTTCAATAGTTTTGTAAATGAGGCAGGATAGGAACTACAGATTAGGTTGTATCTTGAGTATCAATCTCTTTTGAGAGATGAATGGGATTAACACACTATCAGAGACTAGACGGACCTACTTCCACCAAGAAAGAAGTGCCAGGGACAGTAGTGCACATCTCTTGGACTCAGAGTTCCTGTGCTGTGCAGCTCCCAAATTTAAGAAAAATTAAGAATAAGGACTTTTCCTGCTGACCTGACAGAAGGAAAAAAATGCTCCCTGGGAGCTGACTCCTTTATTTGTATTTCTAGCTTTCTAAACTGTGAGAGACTACATTTTCTTGTTAAAGCTGCTCACTTGGGGTACTTCTGTCAAAGTAGCTCCAGAACCTAGAGTCTCGATGCTGTTGGTGCTGTGGAGAGCCATGAAGCAACCCTGTGCACAACAGAGCTCGACACTGCCGGGCGCTGTGCCAGCCTTGAAATTGGTCTTATGCTTCAGTCCATTGCTGCAGCCACCGTGTCCATTCATCTTGTTGAGGGCCTTCTTGGTTTCTGCTGCTGCTCTGCTTTGCCAAGCATGTGGTTTGCTCCAGGGACTGATACCTTCTGATGACATGCCCGAAGTTCTCGAGATGAAGTCTTGCCATTGTTGCTTCTAAGAAAGAGTTGGGCTGTACTTCTTCCAATACACATTTATTTGTCCTTTTGGCAGTCCGTGGTGCTTTCAATAATCTTCACCAGCTCCAGAAGAAAAAAGGCATCAGTTCTTTCTTTGGGCTTCCTTATTCAAGTCAGTGCCACAGCCATTAGAAGTAGACACTCCTGTGCCCATTTTGTTGATGAGGAAACGGCAGTTGAAAGCGGTCGGTGAGTGGCAGATCAGAGCTGAATTCTATCTGATATTGAAGGACGTGCTATTTCCACGGTTCCTTGCTGCCTTCACGTGGTTTCCCACCCCAGAGAACTCCCATCTCTCATATTTAGAATTGGAGAAACAGGCAGGTTCAGAGGGCTACGGGACCCAGGGCTGGTCACTCCCGGAGGCCTAATAAGAGCGGGTTACCTGGTGGTCCAAAAGATTTGTGTTCAAATACTAGCCTAAATCAGGAAAGAAGTGCAACAAGGTTGTGTCTTCTCACTACACTCATTTGATCTGTATGCTGAGCAAATCACCAGAGATTCTGGCTTATATCAAGAAGAACGTGGCATGAGGGTTGGAGGCAAGCTTCTCAACCACTTTTGATAGGCTCTGCAAATCTCAACCTTACTTGCAGAAAGTGAAGAGGACTTGAAGCACTTGCTGATGAAGAGCAAGGATTTCAACCTTGAGCATGGATTATGACTCGGTCTAAAGAAAACCCAAATCCTCACGACTGGACCAATAGGTCACCTCATGACCAAAGAGAGAAGTGATTGACAATGCAAATGATCTGCTTGGATCCACAATCAATGTTCATGGAAGCAGTAGTCAAGCCATCAAAAGATGTGTGGTGGTAGGCAACACTGTTGCATAAAGTATTTTTTAGGGTGTTGAAAAACAAACATGTTGCTTTGAGGACTAGGGGTGCACCTGACCCAAGCCCTGGTACTTTCCCTGGTCTCATATGCATATATGTGCAAGTTGGACATTGAATAAAGACTGAAGAAGAATCCATGCATTGGAAGCGCAATGTTGGAGAAGAATATTGAAAGTACTATGAAGTGCTAAATGGACAAACCAATCTTTGTCAGAAGAAGTAAGGCCAGAAGGCTCCTTCGAGACAAGGATGGCAAGACATCATCTTACACACTTGAGACACGTTATCAGGAGAGACGAGTCCCTGGAGGAGGACATCATGCATGGTCAAGTGGAAGGGCAGTGAGAAAGCCCTCAAGGAGATGGGTTGGCATCATGGAGGCAGCAACGAGCTCGGGCATAGGAACGATTGTGAGGATGGCTCAGGACCAGGCCGTGCTTCCTCCTTTTTTGTATCTGGTTGTAATGGGTCAGAACCAACTTGCAGGCATCTAACAACCCCATTTACCTAAAGGTTAATGGCTCAAGCCATGCTGTGGAAGAAAGAGCTGGTGGTCTTCTGTAAAATGGCGGTTACCAAGACCCTAGGGGAGCAGGTCAACTCGGTAACATGGTGTTGCCATGAGTGGAAACTCCCCAACAGCAGTGGGCGGAGAAAAGGAAAGTGAACATTTCGGTGGCTCCCGCTTCTTCTCCGACAGGTGTTCCTGCCCCCTCCCAGTATCTTTCCATTTGCTCTGTGTCCTCACTTCTATCCTAGCGACAGTGATTGATGTGGTGGCATGGTGGGAGTTCTACCCCCATGGGCGAGTGGGGAAACTGCCAGTCACCCGGTCTCTTCGCTTGTCAGCCCTCTGCCAGAAACAGCAGGGTAAGAATATAAGGCAGAAGGAAAATTACAGCTCATATTGGTTCAGAATTCATCGGAACTGAGCTCATCTCGTTTTGCTTTTTTTTACCCCCCTCTTTGGAAGAGAGAAGAAATTGAAATCATTTGCATATGCTGCTGATTGGAAATGTGATGCTTAAGTATAGATATGGATAAACAGTGGGCTGGAAGGGAGCATGTTTACAGTTTGTGGGGCACGGGCTTGGAAGAAGGAACTGAAAGTCGGAGAGAATGGGAAGACTTGAGACGGCCTTGCAGGAAAAGAAGTTTAGATTAATAGTGGTTTTTAGCACAATTCAATGGACACTTTGAAACTGAGTTAAGGTCATCACATAGAGAGTGATGAACTATTTTCCAGGTGCTGTTCTAGGTGCTAAGGTGACAGCAGTGACAAACCAAGCCATGTTCCTGAGCTCGGAGGGCTTACATTGTGGGGAAGACCACAATAAGCAAACAGAAACAAAGTCATTTCAGGTAATATGGAGACTATATAAAAGAAGAAACCAGATGAGCAATGGCAAAGGCGGGCTTATCTGAAGGGGTGCCTGAGGGAAGATGGTATTTGAACAGAGACCTAGAAGATGAGAAGAAACCAGACTGCAAGAATCTTGGAGAAGAGAGTTCCAGCCCTGCTGTAGGACCAAACTTGAACCCCAAAAGGAAGTGTGTGTAGTGAAAGCAAGAATGCTGGGCTGAGCCCCGGTGGCGTAGTGGTTGAGTGCGGGACAGCGGTCCACAGGGTTGGCGGTTCAAATCCAGCAGCAGCTCTCCAGGAGCAAGGCTGGGCCTCCTACTCCCACCAGAGGGCAGTGATGCCCACAACAAAAAAGAATTCCAGGGGAAGAAGCTGAGTCCAAGCTGAGGTGAAAGAGGTAGGAGCCAGGGTGTCCAAGGCTGCAGGCAAACAGCTTAGCACCTCTCTGCTGGGACAGAGTAGCCAGCAATGGTTCAAAAATGGTCCATGGTGGAACCTTATCACCAATACCAGCTTCACCAAAGAGATAGAGTTCCAGCCATCACATTCCAAACTAATCCAAACTCACGGCCATCAAGTCAATGCCCACTCACAGTGACCCTGTAGGACAGAGTAGAACTGCCCACTGTGAGTTTCCAAGGTCGCAACTCTTTATGGGAATAGAAAGTCCCATCTTTCTGCCAGGGATCTTGAACTGCTGACCTTGTGTAACCACTACTCCACCACGGACGGCTTCCTAAGTCATCGTATGAGGGGTGCGTTAGTGATGCGCAAATGTGATATGATCCAACTGGCCCTTGGCAGGAAGAAGGTTCCCTACCTCTGTAGTCTATACACTAAGAACAGGAGGTGTTGGACTGCTAACAGCAAGGTTGCCAGTTCAAACCTACCGCCAGCCGCTCTGTGGGGTAATGAAACTACCTACTCCTTTAAAGACTGAGAACCTTAGTAACCCAATATAGGGTCCCAACGAGTCAGAATTGATTCCATGGCAATGGGTTTAGTTGGGATTTGGGATATTCTAAGGAGAGGTGAAATCAAACTATTAGCCAGCTCTTGAGAACATTGACAACAGGATGGAGACTTGGGGCATCAGGGAAGGAGCTTCATGACATTCACGATATTGGGCGAGGCTTTTTGGCATCTAGGAACTCCGGGGGTGGGTGGGAGTGGGGGAGATGGAGGGAAGTTCAATTTGAAATCAGAAAGGTGAATTGACTTACATAGAATATTTTAGATGCCCCTTCACACATCATCAGCAAGAATGGAGGTTATCAAGAAAAACAAGGTTATAGGAAAGCAATGTCTTTTTTCCCCCATATCTAAGTAGTATGGGTGGAATTCTCAGGCAGTGCAAGCAGTTAACATACTCAGCTAACTAAAAGGATAAAGGTTCAGTTTACCCAGAGACACCTCAGAAGAAAGACCTGGTGAGCCACTCCTGAACAAACCAGCCAAGGTAAGAGTAGACACAGTTCTACTCGAACGGACAGTACAACAACTTTTTCTTTTTTAAGTAGTAGGGATACATCACACTCATGCCATCCATCCTCAGGATAAAACCAGGGCAGGACAGACCCTTGACAGATAATTTCTTAATAAAGATTCTGATTTCCAACTATATGTGTGCATATATATAAAAGAATGAGGAATCCTTGGATGATCTAAGTATAACCCTATAGAAATATTAAATGATATTTAGTGTTTCCAAAATGATATTCACAGCTACTGTTACAAAAACAGGATGTGGAAAAACCAAGCCAAGAATGAGCTTTTCCAGCTACTGAGCCATGGACAATGATGTGATGTCTCCCGATGGCATAATATTACAAGTTTGTCTTAAGTGTTTCCAGGGGTTAGGCTTCCTTTATGGTATTTTACAGAGGTTGCTGCCAGAGACAAGTGGATGGATTACAATCTCTATTGATTTTACTCACACAGGAAATTGCAGAGTTTCCCATCTTAAGAATGAAGAGAAATGCATACTAGCAATTCATCTGTTTGACCAAAGGAGAGATAAATATTCCAGATTTATTATTAAAATAGCAGGTAGTAGAGGAGTGTGGACTCAGTCATTGAGAACCTATTTATTTAACTCTGCACCAGTTAGATGATAATTACATTAAAATTCCCTAAAATAAATATTTTCAATGAAAATCCGGGTTGGCCAGAAGTATATGTTTAGGAAGAGAGCTTGTGTAAGGCTTAGAAACAGACCTATTTCTTTTCTCTTAGTGAACAGAAAAATATACCCCTTAGACTAACTTGTAAACGCACTATTTCTATATTTAGGGACGCTAGATTCTGGTAGGAGTACTTAATATTGTCTCAAGGGATTATGAAACACTATGATTATTGCATTTCTTAACATGTATCCACCCACAACACTTCTTCTTTTCTTTCCTTTTTTTTCTCCTCTAAAAGTCAAACTCCAATTTGCTTTTCCAAACCCTTTTCTAACTAGTATAAAAAATAAAGTTAAGACTCTGGGCAGAGTTTGCCCTTTTCCCTTAATAGTGTCTTGCCAAGTATTCCTCCTTTTATAGATGTCAAGAGAAGCGTGCTCTGGAATGAGCTTTAAATTTAATTTGGCTCCTTTCAGGGAAAGCACGTTGGCAAGTTGGCAGCGCACCTTTGCTGCCATTCTGGTAAAACTGCAGATTCCACTGCAGGACCAGCCCCTCGGTGTGATGACCATGAGCTGAAGGGGAAAAGCAACTTGACTCCAACTCCTTGGCCCCCTTTATGGGGTTGCTAGGCTTGCAACCTAGGTAGGGTTTCTATCAGGGAGCAGCTGGTGGTTTGGATCCCAGACCTCGAGGGGAGTAGTCTAATGTTTATCCGACAGCATCAGCCAGGCTCTAACTGGAGAGAGAATCCACTCAAAAGTCAACTCACTGCCATCAAGCCCCTTCCTGCCTCTAGTGATCCAACAGGACAGAGGACAAGGACCCCTGTGGGTTTCTGAGGCCACGCAGCTTTGTGGGAGCCATGAGTCTCATCTTTTCCCGTGGAGTGCGTGTGAGTTCGCAGGGCTGGTCTGTGGTTAGCAGCTCTACTCAGACGCCATGGTGTCCCCATGACTGCTCCACAGACAGCGAGGGGGAGCAAAGGAGCTGTCATTGAGTCCTCCCTGACTCACAGCAGCTCCAAAGGACAGGATGGACTTGCCCCCTCTTGCATCACTCTTTACAACGGGGAGAAGACCTTGTCTTTCTCTCAGGGAGCAGTTGGTGGTGGCAAACTGCTGATTGTGTGGTTAGCGGCCCAGTGACTAGCCCCAGCAGGGCTCCTGCGGAAGGGACAGTGACTTCTAACTGTTCGACAAGAGGCATTGGTTCTGGGGTAGAAGTCTCACCTCCCACCCGGGAGACCAGATTTGCTTCCTGGCTAGTGCCCCCGGTACGCTCCCCACTCATCTGTCGGTGAAAGCAGGTTGCTACAATGCTGACCAGGATCCAGTGCCGCTTCTAGCAAAGATAGACCAGGAATAAAGGCCTAAAGATCTCTTTCTTCAAAGCAACTAATAATACCCTATGGATTAAAATAGTATGATCCCCAACTGGCCACCAGGCAGTGTTGGGTTCTGTAGTGTATGGTTGGTTTTATTTATACTTGTTTTTTTATGGATTAAATGAATAAAATTGGATGCTGATGAGTCAAAGCAGCTTCAATTCAATGTCAAGATGCACTCATGAGCAGAGACACCCTTCCCTTGGATTTCATTGCCTCTACAGAAAAGTAGAAAGAAAGAAAAAAGACACTCAAGACACAACTCAGTCATTCAGTACATTTACAAGGTGGAAGACAAGCCTGTTCATCTTAGAGCATCAGACGTAGAGCTGCTGGGAAAATCCAGCTTGCAGTTACTGTGTGCGGACCTGGGAGGTTGGTATATTCACAGTCCGGAGCTAGCCTCCGAAAAGTGGCCTGGGAATGTGGCGGAGAGGAAGCAAGGTGGGCACTTTCAAATAATGTCTCTGTTAATGTTCTATTTCAGCTTCAGGCTTTCTGTTTTTTACAGAAACTCTTACAGTTTGATTAAAGATGTTTACAGAAGGGTACCTGCTAGCTTCCAGTCCCTCATATGCAGAAACCAGGGCACAGGCCACCCGAAAACAAGGATTCTATCAACCAACCCAAGAAGATTTCCTGACTGGGAGATCTTCAAGATGAGCAAGCTGACCTCTGTGCATCCAGTCATGGTGATTTCCAAAGCATCCCCTGGGCATTTCTGTCCAAGGTTCTGGAGGCATGCAGGCGATGGGGATACACAGACAAGAATCACTCTAGGGCATGCTGAATATTCCCCCGACCCCATGCCCCGGCCTACTTCAGTCTTGAGAATATGACCTTATTGGGAAAGAAGGTCTTTGCAGATGGAGTTTGCTAAGGTGCACTCCTACTGGATAAACATGGGCCATAAATCCAATGTGTCTGAAGAGTCCTTCTCAGAAGAGGGACTATGAGGAGATCCAGACACCCAGAGCAGAGACAGCCGTGTGAAGGAGTTGGTGGGCAGCTCCGGGGAAGCATCAAGGCCTGCCGAAAATCACTAGAGGCAAAAAAGAAGCAAAAGGGGGGGCCTTCTGCCACTCACCAGCCCTTAACCCTTCAAAGAGAGAGCACAGCCCTGCCAAGTATGTTGGTTTGCGGCTTCCAGTCTCCAGAATTGTAAGAGAAAAGATTTCTGCTGTGTTCAGCTTCCCCGTGTGCAGTGACTTATTACGGCTGTCTGGGAAGTGTATGCACAGCAAGGCTATGGGTTAAGCTGAGGTGGTGTGGAGGCAGAGAGGTTGTTGAAGAAGTCTGCCTGAGGTGTGTGAAAGGGGCTTCCCAGGAAGGCAAGATTCGAGCTGAAATTCCGGGGGAGAAGCTTGGGCAGAGTGCTGCATCTGAAGAAGCTGCATGGGGTGGCTGCCAGATGGATGGTGGATCCAAGGGGAGCTGGGGTGCTTGAGGCAGACCTGGAATAGCTGCCTGGGACCAGAATGAGGAGAACCTGTGAACCAGGTGTAGTACAGTGGAATCTAACCTGTGGGAGACGTAGGGCTCTGTAAGGATTTGAGCAAGGGTAAAATGCCAGCCAGCTTGCATTTCAAAAGAAGACTGACAGCAGGGTGGAGGATGGATTGGAGGAGGCAGCGCTGGGAAGGAGGCAGATCAATTAGGAGGTGATGTGGGTAGTTTAGGGAAGAAAGCACCAGAACCCAGGCTGACGCAGCTGCCTTTCAACAGACCCCAGTGTGCAGCTGTTGCAAACGTTGGCTGACAGCAGACTTCTGCAGCTGCACGAGGCCAGCCCTCTGCCTGGACCCTCGATGGAGAATTCACATTTCTCCCCCAGACAGACCCAATCAGAATTGTGATCTAACAAACTCTGTATGTGTACAGGTAGGAATCACCTGGGGATCTTGTTAAAACGATTCAGTATAACAAGGGTGGAAATGCAAATTCTCAGCAGGAAGTAGAACTAGACTAAACCAGCTCTAAACCTTGCTAAAAAAAACGAAACAAAACAAAAAACCCAAACCGTTGTTTCTGTGCTTAGCACGTGAAGGGAGATGAGCCTAGGAAACATCCTTAGACAGTTTAGACACCTTTATCATTTACATCAGACTCTAGGAGGCCAGATGGCTCTACAGGGAAGCACTTGAGGGCTAAGTGAAAGGTTAGTGGGCTAAATTCACCCGGTGACTCCATGGAAGAGCAGCCGGGTGTTCTGCTTCGGTACAGGTGCCAACCCAAAACAGAGTTCTGCTGTGAACCTGGAGTTGCCATGGGTCAGAATCAACTTGAGCACATCACACTCAACAAGAGCACACCAAACTTTTCAGATCTTTCCCCTCCTTCTTAGGACCCTCCGGTAGTTACATAATCTGTTGACTTGCAAAGGGGTGGAGTCTAGCCTGTCAATCCGGTCATAGCCAAGGAAGCCTCTGTGTGGCCAGGGCCTTCTCCTGAGGATTCTGGGAACTCCTGTCTCGCCCGCCTGGAGGGGAGACATTCTTGCTGACAAGCCACATGGAACTATACTGATGGAACTAAAGGCATGTGGAGACACACATCAGCTCTGGGATGCTTCCGCTGCCACTGGATCCAGAAGACTTTCCATCCACTGGCCTGTGACCTTCCTGCATTCAGCATCCCTGAATGTATTGTCTGACTCTGAAGTGGGATTTATAGACTGGTTTCAGACATTTGGGCTAATAGTGGACTTATGGACCTGATCTGGACGGGGCTGATATCTTTTCTCAATATACAATTACTTGTATATAAAGGTCTTTTTTTTTTTTTGGCATCACTGCTCTCCGGTGGTGGGAGTAGGAGGCCCAACCCCACTGCTGGACTTGAACCTCCGTCCCAGTGGGCCGCAGTCCTGCGCACAACCACTACGCCACCGGGGCTCAGCCATAAAGGTCTTTCTTGTACACAGATGAGTGCCTCTGCATTTGTTCTCTAGTCAACCTAGACTGAGACAGACCCTGTCAGTGAACCTATTTCTCCTTTTCAAACACAGAACCAATGCACTGTTGCGGAGTCGATTTTGACTCACAGGAACCCTCCAGGAGAGAGTAGAACCGTCCTTTGGGGTTTCTGAGACTCACTAGCCATGGGAACAGAGAGCCTCATCTCTTTCTAGGAGCAACTGGTGGGCTTGAACCACCGGACTTCTGGTTAGCAGCTTCAGCCACAAGAAAACAAAACAAAACACACAAATAAACCCCCTTCTACCGTTGAGTTAATGCCAATTCCTAGTGACCACAGAGGACAGGATAGAACGGCCCCTGTGAGTTTCTGGGACAGATGGGGTAGATAATCCCATCTTTCTCTCTCCCGAGTAAGCCGTCAGGGTGCTGTTCTTCCTCTGTAAGCGGCCTTAAAAAAGACTGGGAATCATGTGAAGAATTCATTATGGGTTCATCTGCCCTTCAGGATGCTTAGAACTGTGACCACCAGGCAGGGGCCCTTTTTGGTGTGTGTTTTCTCTGTGGGATATAGACACAGACAACGGCTATAGCTGAGTTGAATGAAAGAGGGTCAAATGAAAGAAGACCAAGTGATGGCTTGAAGATGGTGCAGTGATTATATGTTACTCCTGAAGTCTATGATTACAGAGTAATTCTCAATGGAATGATTTCTATTTCGCGGTTTTCAGTGATGGGAAATTGTCCCAGTGATAATGCCCCTTCACCACGTATCTTTTACATTTTAGTCTACCTTTCCTGAGCACTAGGGCAGGTTCTATTTACCAAGAGTGGCTTCCAGCACCAGTGGCAGGTCTGTGTTGAGCACCCCAAGTTTCTGTCTCTTAACAACATGAGAGTCTCTTTGGGGCCACTGTGGTCCTGCATGTTTTGCCGGTCGGATTTGGACAAGTTACAACAGGAGTTAGAGGCACAATCAGAGCTTGACAGTCAGATAAGTTATCATGCAATAGACTGAAATAGCCAATGAGTCAAGAGATAACAATTGATCTGAGCCCTACCTCTGACTAGAAATGCATGGCCTTCGTCAAGGCTCTTTCTCCCTGTGTCAGTTTCCCTATTTTCAAAATGAGGAACCTGGATGAGAGATGTCCTCTAAGGTTTCTCTCAGCTTTACTAGTCAGTTACTGATGGAAATGAACATAGAGAAAGAATTTCTACACACAAATTATTTCATTTCATCCTCACAATAACCTATGAGGCATCTCAGAAACTGCATATCACCATCTTTATCATGCTGTTGAAGAAACAGAATCCCAGAGAAGGAATCAGCTTACCTAAGTCTGATCGGCTTACCTAGCAGGATAAATGAAACTGTATTTTGACTCCTAAACCTAAATGAATTCCTCTCCTGTTATTCCTGACCTAATAACTCAACACCCCCTCACATTCCTTTAGTCAGTCAATCTTGCCCTCAATTAAAGTCCTAAATCTTTACCTGACTACTCGAATGTTTTTCTGAATCTGGCTTCTACAACTTAATTTCAAATGGCCTTGGTTATGAATTGAATTCTTTCTTTCAAAAGATATGTTGACGTCCATCCCCCTGTATCTAGGGATGTGACCTTGTTTGGAATGATTGTTTATTTTTCTCTGCAGATCTATCAGGTAAATCAGTGAGGTCATTCTGGAGTGGGGTGGGTCCCTAATCCCTTTTGAGTGGTGTGTTTTAACAGGAGAGAATCATACACAGGGTGGGGGTACTAGGTAAAGATGCATTTCCAGTATCAAAGAACCACAAGGATTGCCTGTGGCCAATCAAATCTCTGAGAGAAGCATGGAATTGTTCTTCCCTGAAACCTCTCATAAGGAATTAACATGGGCAATACCCAGATTTGAACTTCTACCTTCTGAGCCTGTGAAGCAATCAGTCTCTGCTTTTTAAAGCCACCCAGTTGTCATGGAAGCCCTGGGAAACTGAAACAACCTGGATGAGAACGTGGCTGGTACTTGGGACAAATGGGTAGAAGCAACAGAACTCGGGGGCTAGCTATTTCTTACAAAGGCGGAATCAAGGTGCAGGCAGGTCAAAGAAATCTGTGACAATTAACCGAACTTAAAAGGAAAAAAGAGTCCTGCATCAGGGTACACAAAACATTCAGAAATCTCAGTAAAGCTTTGGAAAAGAAGACAGGTGAGAAAAAATGATTAGGAACTAAATGTGGAGCAAGGCTGCCAGAACAGTTCATGTTTTCACGAGCAACAGAAATAAACATGCACCATCCCATGTGGCCCCTGCTCAGGTTTGGGGCTGCATATGCTAAGAGGGAATTTTGAGCTTGGGATGGGCAGTAGATTTCCAAGGTGACAGTGAAAGGTCATGGCAGTGTGTCATATGGAGTGAGCGCAGTTCCCCAAACTAGAAATCTTCAACATAAAGAGAAATCTCGGGGCTGGGAAAGGCAGAGTTCATGGTTTGGGGGCATTATTCCATCATTTGGAGTGCTAATCTATGGAGGAGGGATTGCTGCATTTTCTGTGACCTAAGAACAAGAAGGTAACATTAATGGTTGGGTGTTTGGGGGGATGAACAAGAAATAAAGATATAACTGCTTGAGTTCTTAAAACAAAAACCCAAATCTTTACACAACTGGACCAGTAGGTAACATCATGCTATAGGGGAAAACAATGGAAGGTGTCAAGGATTGTACCTTGCTTGGACACATAATCAATGCTCATGGAAACATCAGTCAAGAAACCAACCAGTGAGTTGCATTAGGCAAATCTGGTGCCCAAGACCTCTTTGAAATGTTGAAAAATAAGGACTATCCATTGAGGACTAAGGTGAATCTTACCAAGGCACTGATATTTTCAACCAACAGGTATGCATGCGAAAGATGAGCACTGAATAAGGAAGGGCAAAGAAAATTATTGCATTGGAACTATGGTGGGTGTTGGTGAAGACTGTTGCAAGTCCTATGGACTTCCCAAAGAACAAATTTATTTGTCCTGGCAGAAGTACAACCAGAACGCTCCCTAAAGGCAAAGGCTCGTCTCAAGCACTTTGGGCATTGTGATAGGTAGGTTTGTTGATTAATGAAGGCCGGAGATATAGATGGCTCCGTGAGCCTCACCTTTCTCTCTCTTGCTCTTGGATCTTCAGACCCATGTGTAGCCAGCTGCCTTGCTTGTCCTGTGCCTCCGTTTACAAACCCCACTGACCATGGGACGTCTAATCCGTAGACTGCTTTGCTGCAAGTTGAGGTTTCTTCAAGCTCTGCTTCATCACGCTACTGGAATGTATATCTCTTAAGCTGGGGACTTTGGGACCCTGCCATCTGGCTGACTGTTGGTGACCTGCCTTGCTGCTGGCTGCCTGTGGCCGGATAGCCTGAATTGCTCTACAGTCTTGGTTCTCAAGACTGGAAGGACTGCCAGTATATTAGCTGTCTCGTGGAAGTGAGTTGCACTGAGCTGTTTGTACTACTTTTTAAATGATTTAACTGTTTATTTCTTGTTAGTTGTCTACATAGATAGATGTAAAAGTATTAGTATCCTGGTTTTGTTTCTCTAGAGAACCCTAACACAGGCCTGTTATCAGGAGAGGCCAGTCCTAGGAGAAGGATATCATTGTTAAGCAGAGGGGCAGCAGAAAAGAGGGAGGCCCTCAATGAGAAGGACTGAAACAGTGTCAGCAACAATGGCTTAAACGTAAGCACAATTGCGGGGACGGTGCGGGACCAGGCAGCTTCCTTTGGTTGACTATCAGATCGCTAGGAGTCAGAACCAGTGGGACAACACCTAACAAGAACAACAAGGTGAATCTGGCTGCTTTATAGTGGTTGAAGCTTCATCCCTGACAGTAACAGAGGTTAGAGAAAGCAAGCACTTGGTCATAACCTTGGCCTGATAGGTTCTGCAGCTCTCCCTACTATTTCCAAGTCTGGTGTGGATATTCTCTTTTTGCCATGGCTCCTCAGCTCGCAGAGATCTTTGTCATACTCTAGCCCTACTAAATTCTTGTCTTTAAACTACTGGGCATTGTAATCTGATTTCTCCTACTTTTTTTTTTGGGGGGGGGGGTGGTCTCAACAGAAGGTTGAACATTTCCCAAAGAACTTATCTTCCTAGTTCTTGGTTCATAACCAGGCCAATCCCACTGACCTAGAGCTTCTGTAACACAAATACCAGAAGTAGGTAGCACCTTTTTCCCTCTCACCATTATAGAAGCTAAAAGCCCAAGTCCTAGTCAAAGCCATGCCAGTGTCTTGTTCCAGCCTGGAGCAATCCTTGATTCCTTGGGAATCTTTGGCTTCCATGATGTCTGCCTTCCCCTGTATGTGCATATCCTGAGTCACATAAGTTTTTTGTATGACTCACAAAAAATTAGATTTAGAATTCGCCCAACTTGGGTCTCATAGAATTCACCTGACCTTGAAGGGCCTATTTCCCCACAGGTTAGGATTCCAATACATATTTAGCAGTGAGGCTCACAATTTAGTCTATAAAAGGGCTTCTGCAAATGTGTGGTGAGAGATCTGTTTTGTGGGCTCCTTGAGAACCCACAAGATGGCTATGGTTTTACAGGTCCACACAGCCCGCCCTATTTCCATCACCTCTTTCCCATACTGCCATCTGTACTCTTGTATTTAAGGCTGTGGTGTTTACACACACACACGCACACACAACTTTCCCCAGGATTTTCGTGGGTGGCCATTCCATCCGGCACATTGAATGTGAGGCACACTGGGCAGACTGTGGACTCTTTACGAATGTGCAGCCTCTAGAAGCTTCTTGCATTTATGAGCGAGAAAGGGCAATGCAGGCAGCCAGTGCCTGCTGCCTCCAGAGAGAAAATCATGGAGCGTATAAGTTTGAGTGAAGTGAGGCATTAGTCATACAGATGCTCCCCCAGAGACCTGCGGAGTCAGCATGAATGTGGGAAAGAGGCATTGAAGAGAGAGAGCATGGTGGGCTGGAGAAAGACAACAGCAACTGAGAAAATGTGTCTGCATCATGGGGACCATCTGCCTGCTCAAGCCGAGGACACATCAGTCTCGGGCTCAGTGCTATGCCTTCTTTGATATATTTTATAATGACTATTCTATTAGCATTGTAGTATAGGTGCATTGTTGTGGCTGGATTCGATGCCAAGTTGATGGTACCTCTCCATCAAGTGGCAGCTTGGTGATGCCTTCTTGAGGGTGTGGCCTTTTGTATGAAACAGACAGAGAGAACTTGACTCTCTGTTCCTGCTCATTGGGCTTCTCTATATGCCTCCTGTGATAGCCTGTGAGGGTGACGGACCTAGAGAGCTGTTGGCGTCCACTTTCCCACCCAACTTGATACCACTCAACTCTGTACACCAACCTGTGATCTCCTTGCCTTCTGCCCCACTGTTCTACGTAAAAGGCCTATAGCTACCTGAATCTATGTGGGCTCTGGCTAGCACTGGACCCAGGGACTTGCGTTGGACGGAGCTGGGATGCCTTTTTGATAGAAAGTCATTTCACACACACACACACACACACACACCCACGTCACTGGCTTGTTTCTCTATGTAAGCCAGCCTAATATAGATGCATATTTTAAAAATACTTAGTTATGGGAAGGGTTTCATTTTACAAACTGCCTCCCATGACAAAATGGTTTGGGGAGACCGACAATAGTACAAGGCAACTATTTGCTGCAGTTTCTTGTTTTCAAAGAGGTTATGTGACACTGGTAAAACCCAAACAAGCTCACTGCCCTGGAGTTGACATAGGCCCCCAAAAGTGACCCTGCATGGGCTTTCTGAGATTGCAAATCCTTATGGGAGCAGACAGCCTCACCTTTCTCCCGAGGAACAGCTGGTGGGTTTCGAACAGCCAACCTTGGGGTTAGTAGCCTAGCATTTATCCCACAGGGACACCAGAGCACCTTCACATTCCAGTTCAAAGACTCCAATTCCCTGCTCTGGAACTGCTTCCTACTCATATCGGCCCTGGAGGGTGGGGTAGAACTGCCTCTGGGTTTTGGAGACTGTCCCTGTTTACTGTAGAGAGCCTTGCTTTCCTTCTGCTCTGTGGCCGGTGGTTCCAAACTACATATATCACAAATACGTGGAGGCTTCAAAAGTTTGTGGGGAAATGTCATTATCATTAAATTCTGTTTTCCACGGACGTTTTGAAGCCCCCTTGTGAGTTGTTTCCCCCGCCAGGTACATGCACAACGAGTGTGGCGGTGATTCTCAAAGCTCAAGGCTGGTGTCAGGAAAAGAATGAGTAGACTGGAGACGGCAGAACAAGGAACCTCCATCACACCTGTAATAGGATGGGTCCCTGGGGGCTGAGGTGGTTATTCTTGTGTGTATGTTATCAGAGGTGCGGGATTCTTACACTCCCAAGTGAAGGAGGTTTTAATGTTGCTGTGTAAGGAAATGGGAAGAGAACACAGCCCTACTCATTTCAGCTGCCAAGAGCCGACCCCATTACACCTCCCGAGGAGGCAGGGAGGGCTGTTATGTAGCATAAGAGGACGTCATCGAAAACTTTGATAATTCCACTTCTTCACAAAGGCAGCTTCACTTTCCGTGTGAACTACCCAGAGAGCTTTCTTCCAGGCATTGTAAACAGCTCAGGAGTTTACATAGCAAAGAGATTCGAAGCTGCATGCCAGGTACCCAGGTAACTTGTAGTAGGGTCCCTCTCCAGTGAACCTGTACCAAGTTCTTCCCACATATGCCTTCACTGACACCTTATGAATAACTACCACGAGTTGGCAACGCCCCATTTTCCCGATGAGCCCACCAAATCACAGAGTGTTTCAGGGACTGATTCGAGGTGCCACCTAGCCAGGTGAGTGCTCAAGGAAGGATTCCATCCACCTCTGCCTGCCCACAGGACACCACCCAGCTCGCCAGCATCCTGGAGAAGGAAGCTTTGCTTTGGAGTCCCTGGCATGGTTTTGGGTAGCCCATGCATGTGTATTCTCTGCCTCGAGGCACAGGGGTGACTATTGCTCTTTATCCCAATATTTTCACATGTTCACACAAATACATTCCAGTAAATACCACCAGATCAGCAGCCAGCAGCCATGCCAAATGTTTGATAATTCTACCATATGTGTTTGATTGTGTCATTACGTCGCCTGTCCTAATTAAGATGAAGTGAATCTGAACTGAAGAAACTAGTTATGCAAAATGCCAGAACCACGGAAATAGAATCCCCATGAACCCCAGACTTCCCAGCCTGGATGTTCCTGGTATAAACTTCCTGAGTGACTGTGTGTCTGCTGTCTACCCCATTTTCAGACTAATTAATTGTGGCTGGAAATCGAGAATCGGGGGGAGGGGGGGAGTATTTCTGTCAAGTATACATTCAGGCAGATGTCTAACCCAGAAAATTCGAGGCAGGAGAAGTCATATATTTTGCTAAGTTGTGTATTTTCTTGAAAGATTTAGCCACCTCGATCATAGTCGTTACGGAACTCTGGTGATGCAGTGGTTCCCTGTGTTAGCCACGCAGTCAGCAGATCAAAACTCTGAGCTGGTCTGCAGGGAAAAGACACCTGGGGGCGGGGGGAGGTCTTCTAATCCTGTGAGGAGTCACAGTCTAGGAAACTCACAGGGGGCGTTCTGCTCTGTCATACAAGGTCACTATGGACTAGCCATGACTTGAGAGCTAGCAGTGAGTTTGAGAGTGATCGTAGGCTCTTGCCAGACAGCGGACTGCTATTTGGGAGGTCAGCAGTTCAAACCTACCTGCCTCTCAGAGGGAGCAAGATTGACCATACATACCAGGAACTCTATATTGGATCACTGTGAGTCAAGATTGCCGAGATGGAAGTGGGTTATAATATTCTTCTTGCTTTGCATTTGGGGGTGTTGGAGGGCAGGGCGATGAATAGAAATACTGACAGCTGTGCAGGGCTGTTCAATAAATGAGAAGCGTTTGCTGCCTTCTAGTTGAAAAGGTGTGTTTCAAGTGCACTAGCTATTTATAGTTTGAATTTCAATGTGATCTTTTTTTTTTCACATTTTTCCCAAAATAAACAAAATTTAAGTCTCCATTTTCTTTTTTGGAAAAAGAAATATGTATAGGGTATAGGATACACGGTGAAATAGGTCCGCCTGAGTTTGCTCTACCTGTGTGTAAACAGTAAGATTAGTGCTAATGATGCATGCCAAACTAGCTAGGTCCAGTCAACACGTCAGGATGATTAAAACTGACTTGAGAGAAGAAATGTAAACACATCCTGCCCAAATGGGATAGCTCTTCAGCCTTTAAAAGTCATCTAAAACATAGCTGGATTATTTCCCGAGAACCTTTGGGGTTCACTCTGTTGTTTAATTATCTTATTAGTCATCACCGGTACATGGTTCCTAACTTTTTTTTTTTTGTAATAATGATTTAGTTTAGCTTGACGCTCCTTTAAATATACAAGCTTGAGGCAGGACTGAAGTAGACAGGAAAGAGCTGCTTTTCTGGGTAGTCTGAAGAATCATTCTCCAGGTGCCTTCCCACCTGCTCACTGTAGCTTTGTGTACCCCAGGGGTCCTCCACTCCATGGCTAACTGCAGGCTGGCCATTCAAACCCATCCAGTGGCTTGTTGGCAGGAGGGTCTGGCCTTGGAATTCTGTAACAATGACCACCTAGGAAACCACATGGGGACAACCACTCTGTCCTCTGATATTGCCGGGGGCCGAAAGGGGCCCATGGTGGTACCTGACAGCAGCACACCTTTGGCCGACTGTGGATTCAACTCCCAAGAGACTAACCATCCTCCAGTGAAACCTTTGGGAATATTCACTGTAAACCCAGACTCGATGATTCTTTTAGGACAAACATGCCAACATCCCCATACCAGCTTCTTTTTGAAAATAGAACTTGGGAACCCAATGGCCTTCACAAATCAAAATGGCCGACTCGGAGTCCTGCCAGTTAAACGTGGGTGCAAATGTATTGAATAAGGACGAAAAGAGGAACAAGACATCTGTCTTGATAAATGGAGTTTAGATGGCATACAGTGTGCATTTCTCTTCGAAGATCACGATCACATCCTGCCTGACATTAAGGAGGGAAAATTCATTCCTCCAACATTTTGCACAGAAGATGCTGAAGACAACTAATCTAGGGATGCTGTGTATTAGTATATCTAAATGTGATAAGAACTAGAAGAGCAGAATGCTAACCAGAGCTTCCAATTAAAACAGCTCCCAGATCACTATCTTTGGCTATTTAAAAGTATTTCCATGTTTGCAGCGAGCAACTTTCGATAACAAGAGATGATTGACACATAATTATTATGTTCATTTATATCCTGGGCCATTTCCAACTTGCATTGAACACTGGCACGGGAGCTCCCACTGCCTTAGTTCTTGGGCTCAAAGAGAAGAGGATGGAGCTGATGAACAAAGACTGCGTGCAAAGACTGGGGATTCATTGGTGGCTCCAAGGATGAGTGGGGCAACTGAGGTAGGGCAGTGGAGGGGGCACCCTGGGAGGACCGAGCAGCTGACCTGCTTCCACACGAGGCAAACATGGCCGACTCCTCTGGGTGGTTTGGCCTCATGATTCATTATTCCTTCCCTCTCACCCCGCAGGCCCTGCTTTCACGGTATTCAGTGAACTAGAAACTTGGCCAATGGCTGTAGAAGCAGCTTCTTCCCCGCACAACCATCAGCTGTGTTTAGGAGTGTCTTACCTTGGCCCGTAGTCCACGTTGTAGAGCACCACCTGGCAGAAAGAGCTCGGGGTGTCTGCTGCCTCTCTCAGACCATTTCCTCTCCATGGAAGCATCTGCATCGAGCTTCCGGCCATCCCACCCTACCCTACTCCACTGTGTCATCAGATACCTGCCACTGGTGGTAGACTTTGCACCTTCCTTGTGGGAAACCCAGGTTCTAGTGCCCGGCAACACTTCCCAGGTGAAGGTCCCTCTACCCCCTGCCCCCGCTGCTTGTCAGTGATAGCTTGTGTGCTGCTGTGATGCTGAATGGGTTTCTGGGAATTTCCAGACTTGGACAGACCGGGAAGAAATCGGTCAGGGAAAACCCTCAGGATGAGATCGATCTGGGGCTTAGCCAGCGTGGGACTGGACACTGCTTCACTCAGTGCCCCATGACGTGGAGGTAAAGTGACCAGATGTCCCACTTTTTAGCAAGTTAACAACGTCCCGTGGCATTTTAGAATTAAAATAAATATATTATAATACTATTTTTGCATTCTACAAAAATTTTTGTTGCTCCATATAGACCAAATTTTTAATCAAGAACTCCCTCTACCCCTCAGTCAATGGCTTAAAATCTCCAGTGGAGGCCAACTCTCCTGTCCCTGACAAAGTACGCGTCATTGAGGTGCTTTCCTCCAATGGAGTAGAAATGACTTACTTCATCAGGTAAGTCTTACTTACCTGAGGTAGGTCTGGGATCTGGCTTTGTTAGCATCATCTTTTCATTTCACTTTATTTTTTTTCTTAAGGTGTTAGAATATGCCTGAAAGCTTGCCCCCTAGCCAGGAATCCCCCCTTAATACCTGGTAAAGACTTTAAAGGGCAGCCCGGCAACCTCAAAGACAGCAACTCAGGGGAGCTGAATAAATGAAGTGCTTTCTTTAAAGTCAAGAAGTTCTTTTATCTCTCTTTAAAAAGCCTCATTTGTGTCTCTAAGAACTTCCTTTTTTCCTCTAACATCTGCTAAATGATCTGAAATTACAAAACAAACAATGCTTGCTAATGTAGAAAATGCTTAACAATGTAGAAAAGGAAAGTTCTGCCAGTAGGCCACAGGAAGGAAGAGAGGTAACAAGAAGTGGATATCCTATACCATGTTGGGGATTTATAACATCAAGGTAGGTGAAACTCTGATGAGATAGGATTGATCCTTATGTCATAGAGGGAACAAATTTGGAGAGGTTAAAATGAAACAATGTGCACCAGGTCATGTCAGGAGAAAACAATGGGGCTTGGATTGGCCTCCAAGAAAGTCACTTTGCAAAGCCAACCTTGACATCCTATCACTCTGCTCCTTGACTTCCAGGCACTGTCCTCTCAGAATGGCCAGTCCCAATTTCTGTATTTCTGTAGAAAAGGTGAAAACACTCCTTTCGATTCTCCTCAGAAAGGGGTCGGCACATTCTGGAGAGCGAAGAGTCAATCCTGCCCCTCCAAAAACTTTAAAATCTGGCCCACTGGGACGGAGGTTCAATTCCAGCAGTGGGGCTGGGCCTCCTACTCCCACCACCGGAGAGCAGTGATGCCAAAATAAATAAATAAATAAATAAAACTTTAAAATCACACAAGAGCCTTGAATATGTTTTTTCCCAAACAAATGGAACCACCGTAGTCTGACATAATAACCTTCCAATGTTTTCAATGTTACCTCAGGGCTGCACAGTCGCACTGAAGGAGCTCTGGAGTTGCAGCTTGCCGACCCCTGGCCTGGGAGGAGGCTTGGGGGCTGAAACCACCCCTCTGACTTGAAGGTCTGCCCTAAGGACCTTCTGCAGCATTGGTCGTGTACAGAGAGGGCCCTTTATTCCGGAGAAGCTGGTGCCCGGGAAGTGTGAGAAAAGTTCAGTCAGTCACTGTGGAGGGAGCCAACACAGAAAAATGGAGTTTCTTGGTTGCCAAACACTTGCCTTAAAAAAAAGAGTCCAAACGAATCAAATATGCTCTTGATAGAAGATCCTTCCTTTCATGAACATGGTGATCTAATAGCTATACGCAAGCATGCTGCCTTGGAAAATGTGAAAGGATTATTTTTCATTGTTATCGTTGTGCTGTTTGCTTTTTTAAGTGAAAAAGGGGCTTCTTGTTGAAATATAACAGAGTAGAAAACCCCATCATGCTCAGACCATCCCAAGTGAGCCTCCTTTATAGGCAGTTGTTTTGTCTGTACATTCTGCTGCCGGTCGAGCCCCCAGACCTGAGGGGCTCAGAGCCACCCTGCCAATAGCAGCCTTTCTCAGAGACTTCTGGTCGCTCTCACAGGTTTGGAGAAAATGCTTGTATTTCTTTTTTTTTTTTTTTAAAGCAATTTGCCCTGATCCCCATTATGTTACTCTTGTTTTTGCCCAAACTGCATTTGGCAAAGGGCCCCCGAGTTTGTCTCAGAAAGGCTGTGTCCATGTAGAAAAGAGGCCAATCCGCTCTATCTATTAATATAAATAAACAGTTTGGGTTTTACAGTCTGAGAGGAAAAATCAAAATCCCATTTAGTTCTCAGACCAAACTGTAATCATCAAGTCAATTGGATTTTGTTCCACTTCGGCTGTGCCTGCAGCACAGCTTCCTTCCCCCCTGACCAGGGAGCTATGCCAGAGCTCACTAGGTAAAGGGTACAGGCCACCGGAACTGCCAAACCTACCCGGATCTCCATCTCCTGGGGCAAGCCTGGTCGTCCACAGGACACCTAGTATGTGAAATTGACCCCATTGTGCTCATGCAGGACCTGTGTGAACATGAAGAAGCCTGTGTTCAAAGAGAACAAAAGGCTTGGTTTAAAATCAGGAAAGGTGTTCACCAGGCTTCTTCAATTCATAGGTGTGTTAGTCCGGGTAGACTAGAGAAACAAATTCATAAACACGCATATGGATATAAGGGAGAGGTTTATATACAAGAGGAAGGGAACATTGAGAAAACATCCCAACCCAATCCAGTTGAAGCCCACAAGTCTGATATTGGACTATATGTCTGATACCAGTCTATAAAATCTCCTTCAGATTTATGAAACATATGCAATGATGCCAGGATAATCACCGGCCAGTGGGTGCAGAGTCTTGTGTATCCATGGCGGTAAAAGCATCTCAGCGCTGGCAGGAGTCTCTCTGTAGCTTCTCAAGCATCTCAGCACTGGTGGGAGATTCTATGTGTCTTCTCTGGCTTCAGAGGTCTGGTTCCATCAGGGTAATTCCAGGTGGTTTCACTTCCAGGTCGTCTCACATGGAGTTAGCCGCGAATCTTGTCAGTGGCACGTCTCCAAGTGACTGACTCGATGGTCTCTCATCTCCACAGGGGAAATATCATGAGATTTCCCAGAATTCTTAGAGAAAGCCATGCCCACACAGAGGGCTCACTGGCTATCTCCAGATGGACAGGTTAGACCCTACCCTTACACTCATAATCACATTGGCACCAGAGTACATGATGCCACAACAGGCAAACAAGTTGAGAATCCGGCTTGAATGAAAAGACCAAGGCATCTCGGAACTGATGGGAGGCTCATTAACAGTCTGCAGCTTGGTTCGCGGAGAGTGAAGAGGAAGTATTTCCCGATGTTCCTCACAGACTACAGCTTCAATGGGAGTGGACACTCGATGGAAAGAGAGCAAGCATTCTAACGACTGGCCAGTAGACAACATCACGCTACAGGGGGAAAGGAGTCAAGTGGTCATGGATTTCACCATCCATGTTCAAGGAAGCAGAGGTCAAGAAATCAACTACTACATTGGGCAAATCTACTGCGGAAGTCCTCCTTAGAGTGCTGACAGCAGGAATAACCCTCTGAGGACGGAGGTGCATCTGACCCGAGGCATGGCATTTTCAATCATCTCACACACATGTCAAGGTGGACACTGACTGAAGAATTCGGCAAGGAAGGGACGCATTTGGGTGAAGGGACAGAGGATGACCAGAAGAACAGGTCTCATCTCATCTGCTGTGGGCAGGTGATGAGGACAGACTTGCCCTTGGAAAAGGACATCATGCTTGAGATGTCACGGAAAAAGAGGAAGGCCCTTGAGGAGATGATGGATAGATATAACACTTGCCTCGACGGGCTCAAATCTATCAACCATCATCATGCCAAGGGCACAGACCAGGCAGGGAACCCTGGTGCCATTGTGGGTTAGACACTGAGCTGCGAATCACAAAGTCAGCAGTTGGAAAGGAGCAGTCACTCCGAGGGAGAAAGATGAGGCGTCTTCTCCTGTCAATATTCACGCTCAGAAATCCACCAGGGGAATTCTACTCCATATGACAGTCACTGTGAGTTACTGTGATGCATGACAGTGAGTTTAGTGAGTCTGACCACACTCAACTTGCAGGTCCCGAACCGCGAGAGTTGTTCCAAGGAAAGATCATGAAGTCATCCTCCCGTGGAGCCACCAGGGGTTTAAACCCCAGCTTCTCAGTTAGAAAGCAAGTCCTTCACTTTTGTACCATCAGGCGCCTTCATTTCTGACTTGTTGGCTATAAATGTGAGCGTTCCCGCTACCTGCTCAGGAGATGCACTAGTCTATAGACAACAAAGGTATTTCAATTATTCAGGGAATTCAACGATTTTAGAGCTATCTCAGGAAGCAAGATTATGTGCTTCACTTAAAGTTAATTTTAAATCCTGTGGCAGTCATGTACTCGTGTCAGTTTCAGGATGGGGAATATAAGGGTGGAGTCTAGCCTGTCAATCTGGAGATAGCCAATGAGACCTCTATGTGGACATGGCTTTCTCCTGAGAATTCTGGAAAATCTCTTGCGTTATCTCCCCCATGCAGGTGAGAGACTTACAGTTCAGTCCTTGGGAGACATTGCAGCTGACAAGACACATGGCAGCATGCTGATAGACTGTGAGCTCTGGAAAGTGGAGGAGCCGTGGGAGACCCCTGCCAGTGCTGAGATGCTTCTATCACCACTGGATACTGCTGACAGACCCTGTGCCCTGGAAAAGAGGAGCCATGGAGAGACCCCTGCCAGCGATGAGATGTTTCTACTGCCACTGGATACACAAGACTCGGCACCCACTGGCACCCATTGTCCTGGTGTTGTTGCACACGCTTCATGAGTTGGAAGAAGATTTTTTTGACTAGTACCAGACATATGGATTAATAATGGACTTAGGACTTTGGACTGGACTAGGTTGGGATATTTCTCAATGTTCCATTCCTCTTGCATATATATACATATATACATATATACATATATATATATATATATGAATTTGGTTTTTTGGTCTATCTAGACTAACGCAAATCCATGCAGGCTATTGGGGTTCAGTGGCTACTATTCAGTTCTGTGATTGTAGCATGAAAATGGTCAGAGAGAAACACAGCGAATGTAGTTATGTGCTGATAAAACTTTTATTTACCAAAATAGACAGTGGGTCAGATTTGGTCCACTGGCCATAGTTGGTCGATTCTCTGGTGTAAAATACTCATTTCTCTAAGCCCATACTTGCAGACCTGCACCATCTGAGAGACCTAGGAGCCTGTTAGAAATGCAAATGATCTCACTCTAGCACTTAGCATAACCACCCAGAAGGTATGCCGAGTGCAGGTTTCTGGGCACCATCCCTATGTTGAGGGGGCCTTCCAAAAAGTGTGTGCAAAAAATCCCATCCCTTTCTGAGGTAGTCAGTCTGCCTTTCTCAGAAAAGCCCAGGTGATTCTGATGCTGGAGGTGAGGGACCACACTTTGGAAAGCACTCTCATCAATCGGTCTCTTCATATCGCTGAGGTGTGGAGCAGGTGGCACATGGTCACGAGAATGCCCACAGACAGGGGCTGGATGGACTGGGGAAGCCGGGAGATCCAGACCTTCCTCTGCCTCGAGTTCATGTCTTGCTGCACTGGGGCTGCGGTGACAGCCAAGGTCAGGGCAAGGTAAGGTAAGGAGCTTCTAGAGTTGGGTTGCCAGGAAACTCTGCCACAAGGAAATCAGAGAGAAGATGAAATTGTTCCCTTGCTCTGCAGCTGGACTGGCTGACGGCATTTGCTCACGTCCACACAGAGGAGGGGACAGGGCTCTCTGAAAGGAGTCATGAGCATCCTGGGGCGGATTTACAGACCCCTGGCAGTCCATGAGAGGGCTGCAGCTGTCATGGCACCAGACATCGTTTTAGATTTAACTGACTAGACACACAGCCTGTGGAACCACAGGCTGCAGTGAAACATTGTGGGGGGTGGGGTGGTGAGAGCGGCGCAGGGAGGGGCAGGGAGAAGGCCCTGCTAACACACTTCCACCAGATCACTCCCAAGCTCTCCCACCCGCTGCCAGGACTTCCAACTCCTCGAGGCTAGGCGCGCTGAGATCATTTAATCATTAAATTCCCCTGCCGTGAAGAGATGATTTCTCAAAGCCAGAAGCCGATGTGCAAAGGGTGAGGATGGGAAGCCCAGGCTCTCCTGAGTGTATCACAGACTTTGCTGTTGAACTAACTCATGGGCATGTGCTGAGCAGAATTTAAACTGTGAGCAGAGCTGCCATGGAGGGGAGGCATGCTGGTATGCGCTTGGGTTTTCTGCTGGGATGCCTGTAAATGGGCATATTTGTTGCTATGACCACTTGCTCAAACAGCATTTGAAAAATTACCTCTGCCTCCCTGTTGGCCTGAGCCAAGGAAAGCATGTGACATGACTCACAGGGATGCAGGCTTGGCTGGGGCCACACTCGACTTTCCCAGGAAGACAGGCTGAAGAGAATCAACTCAATATCACTCAGGGTTAGGAAAAGATAGTGGTGGAGTATGATTGAAATTTAACGCTGGAACCAGGTTGGAAAATGATACTATCCTTTCCATTGGACTCTGCCCTAACCAGACAAACCTGCTCTAGAGGTCCTTGAAAAGGATACTCAGAATCCCAGCTCTGAGCCTGCTACATCCTTTCAACCAGCTGGGAGGCGGGTACCCAGAGCCCCTCTTGTTAGCTGCTAGTGTCTTAACACAAATTGTATCGCATAGACTTAAGTTTTCATCAGATTGGTTCCCGATGCAAAGCCCTACTTCCTCGGGTTTTTTACCCCAGGTTTGCAGGGTTCCAGCAGCTGAGTTGGGTTCTAGACTACTAGCTAAGAGGATGGCAGTCGGAACCCACCCAGAGGTGCCTACGAAGACTGACCTAGTGATCTGCTCTCAAAAGGTCACAGCCTTGGATGTCTCTGGAGCATTGAGTTCTACTATGCAGGGCAAGTCAAAGTATTGCTAACATGTCCTAGAAATATTTATCAATCAAAAATACCCATGGGCTGAGCCTTGGTGGCATCAGTGGTTGAGTGCGGGACTGCGGCCCGCGGGCTTGGTGGTTCAAATCCAGCGGCCCCTCTCAGGAGCAGCACTGGGCAGCACCCATGACCACCAGAGGGCAGTGATGCCAAAAAAAAATACCCAAACATGAAGCTATTGGTTTATTTTGACATATTCCCCACCTAGGTTTGTACGCCTCTGTTTTCGTCTCTAACCCTTCTTGAAGAATTCTGTGCCCTTAGGTTGACATCATATCCAAAGGCCGTACTGACATCTTTGTGGGATTCAAATCATGCTCCTTTTAAATCTTCTGAAAGGGGTAGGGATGGAGCTTGTCCTTGGAACCAGGGATCCTTGCTCTGAGAACCTTTTAGAGCCAGAGTCAGAGATCTGTAACTTCAGAACTGGAAAGCGATGGAGAAAAGCAGTCAGAGAAACAGTGACAGCAAAGGGAGCAGAATCAGCAACTGACTGGAGTTGGTGCGTTGGGCTTCCCCACTTACAGAGTGAGGAAGCAGAGTGCCTTTAGGCCAAGGCTCACTGGCACAGTGATGAGGTGCCTCTAGGAACTTCTCAGAGGAGCTAAAGGACTTTGTAACACCTGTCTGAACAAGATAAGCACCAGGTCCCTGGGCATAAGAGGCTCAGAGGGCCAAGGGCCAGGGAGAGTGTGCCTGCAAACACGGCAGGCCCAAGTCCCGAAACTATCCTGAGTTGTGTCTGGCTCTGAATTTTAAGCTGTTATTGCCCTAAAGAATGCAGAAAATCTTAAATGTATCAAGGATTTCATTTTACTTGGATCAATAATCAACATCCCTGGAAGTAATAGTTAAGGAATCAAATGATGTCTTGTATTGGGCAAATCTTTAAAGTGTTTAAAAACAAAGAAGTCTCTTTGAGGGCTAAAGTGTTCCTGACCCAAACCATGGTTTTTAAAATGGCCTCCTGTACATGCGGCAGCTAGAGAAGGAATAAAGACCACCAGAGAAGAATGGTTTCTTTTGAATTATGGTATTGGCAAAGATTATTACATACATCACGGCATTCCAGAGGAGCAAACCATGTGCTTTTGAAGAAGTGCAGCCAGAATGCTTCTTGGAAGTTAGGAGGGTGAGACTTAGCCTCACGAACTTTGAACATGTTATCAGGAGACACCCTTCTCTGGAGAAGAATATCATGCCTGAGGGAGAACTCTGCTCTCTGTTAGAGCCATTCAGAGATTTGTAACTTCAGAACTGGCAAGGGATGGAGATGATCCTTGGCTTTGGACCTGGCAGCCCATGTGAGATGAATGGACCCCTCTGTACTGCTATATGGGCTAATTCGCTGTTATAAACCTAGGTATAAAGTAGAGGGTCAGTAAAAAGGAGGAAGACCATCAGCGAGATGGACTGACATAGGGGTTACAACAATGTGTTCAAACACAACAATTGTGAGGGCGACACAGGACCGGCCAGTGTTTTGGTTGGCTGTATATGGGTCACCTATGAGTTGGAACCAACTTCATGGCACTGAAAAACCACCTCCCTAATACAGTCTTCAGTTGTCAGTGTTGTCTGTGAGTGCTGTGTGGCCACTCCTGGGAGAGCAGAGAATTCCGGCAGCAGGATGGCTGGTGCCGGACTGGTGAAAAGGGTGATGAGGGGATGTCTCACCATTACCTCATAGAGTTCAGCTTTGGAAGGATATTGGTTGCAATTCTCTTCGTTCCCCAGTCCCCTACCCCGCGTCAGGTCAGACTCCTCTGCCATGCCATTGTCACACCGTGAAATTTAGTCTCAACTTCGACTATTCTTCACTAAGAAAACTCTTTAACTTTCTTTCATTTATCTTATTAAAATTTTTAAATCCATATCCTGCATACCAGTCACTACCATTTTCAGGGTTCACGGTGAATCTAAAATCTGATTCACTTTAGTGACTTCCCCTCAAAACCTATGATGTCAACAGTGGGAATTTATACTATTTCTTTCTAACCTGATGAATCTGCATAATGTTTCTCAATTTTAATTTCAAAATGCATTAAAAATGAGAATCGGTCACTGTAACACTGGATTAATAAAGCAGGATTCTAAATGTTCTGTTGAAGGCATAGGGCTGGATCGAGTGCCACACGTATCTCTTCACCCTGGCTCTGGGTCTGCATCTCCTACCCAGGTCTTGGTGTGCACCGTCTAGCCTGTCCCAGGACGTAGAGTCAGGCCAGAGGGGAACTAACCCTGATAGCCCAGGAGCTATTCTCTACAGGAGCAGATTGACCAGCTTCTTTCCTGCAGAAGGCTGGGTGGGGACAACAGCCTACCTTTCACTTACCAAGGAAACACTTAACTTCAGCACCACCCAGCACCACCCCACTACGGTCATTATACCCTGCCCCCCCAAATGGCATTTATTCAAGAAATTCAGCATACAACAAATACACAAATTGAAAGTGCTCATGATAGGTATGTTTAATTAGCTAGTTGTTATAATTTATGAAAATGAGTCCATTTTTCCAGAGTCTAACATTCTAAGAAAGTCACTACTTTGCTTTACTATTTTTATCATTTGAATTATTACATAAACTCATCATCACTTCCTGGTTTTACAAGGTGCCCCCAAGTGGAGTTGAGGTCCATTATGGCACCCTTGTGTGTCAGGCTAGAACAGGGTTCCACTGGGTTTTCAATGACAGGTACTTGTTCCCTGTCCCTCCCCCAGGGAAATATTCAGATTTCTCTGGAAATTATCTAACTTTTTAATTAGCAGGCAAGCACATGAACCATTTGCATGACTCAGGGACTCCTTTCTGGTCCAATGTAATATAACATTGCTATCAAAGTTTCCTTTACTACAGTATATTTTCCCTCCATTTCCTCCACATTGTAGTACCTTATCTGACCCTGTATCTAATTTTTAATCAATTTTTAGACATGATTTTTGAAGAAAAAAAAGCATAAGAGGATCCATTTTGATCTTAAATCAACCCCATCCCCAAACTAAAACCCCACAGCCATTGATGCACAATGACCCTATCTGACTGCTCAGAGCTGCCCCACAGACTTGCCGAGGCTGCCATCTCCACAGCAGCAGACTCAGGAGACATGGGGGTGGGGGTGGGCGTGGGGGATGGGGTTGAACTGCTGACCTTTCAGTTAGCAAAGCAGAATGGCACCACTGTGCCACCAGGGCTCCTTAATTTTGATTTTCTTCAAGTTGTAAGTTCCATTACGTCCCTCCAACCAGATCCTCATTTTTCCCCTACAGGATATCTATTGCCCTTTATCTGGGGCTATAGATTGCAAGAAGGAAGCGTCTTGGCAGCATAGTGAGTCAGATGCTGGTTGGTAATTTGAACCCACTGGCAGGAACCTGGGGAAAGGTGTGACATCTGCTTCCATGCCTAGGATAACTCTGGAAACCCTGCAGACTGTTCTACTGTGCTGAGTTGCAGCTGACTCGATGACAGTGGTTTCAGACCTAGAAGGCCCTGGAGGTCACGGTAGAGACGAGGGGAGGCCCCTGGGGAGACAGTGGTTGATGTGACCACTGTAAATCAGGCAGGATTTCTCTGCCTCACTTTTCTCCTCGTGCCGGGCACCGAGCTGTCTTCCGGCATTTGATTCTCAAACTGTGGGGCCTCCCTCCATGCTGGTGCCTTACCGAACCCTGAGGGAAGATGGATTGGCACTTTGAATAAGCCAGAAACACCAGTGCTGTATACAGACTCAAGGCATGATGGCACGACCCGTGAGCTCATGGATCAAGATTTCATTTCTGAGAAGCCTGAGAAGAAGAAAAACCCAATTCAACAACTGGAGCCTTTCTTGATGTCTTTTCCTTCCCACAGGAAAAGTGTCCCCAAACTTCCTGTGCTTGGCTCCACCCTGACTCAGCAGCCCTGTAGGGCAGAGTAGAAAGGCCCCCTTGGGTTTCCCAGGCTGTAAATCTCTATAGAGGAATAGAAAGCCCCCTTTCTCCTACAGATTGGCTAGTGGTTTTGACCTGTGGAACTAGTGGTTTGCAACCCAGCAGGTGACCCTCTGCATCACCAGGGCTCCTTAGGAAATGTCAGTGAGTGAAACAGAGTCCTATGTGTGTAACTGGCATCCTTTCTCATCTGAGCTCTAAGTGACCATACACCTCCATGCCCTCACACTCTACTGCTTGCTATTAGTAGTCACTGCTAAGGTGAAAGGTTGTGGTTCAAACCTGCCCAGCGGCCCCTCAAAAGGCAGGCTGAGCAATCATCTTCCAAGAGGCCCCATGAGCAGCAAGTCGATGACACCCACGAGGTCACCACGGGCTAACGGAATGACAGCTCTGAGAAATCCATTCCCCCCTCGCATCTCATGCCGCCCCGTGGGAATTTTCAACATAATGGGAGTTTTCTGAGGAAGTCTGGCCCTCATCGAAAGGGAGACACTGTGGAACTTCTGGGCTTTCCAAGCTGGGGTCAGAGTGAACACAGGAAACAAGAAATGTGTCCCAATACACCTGCAATTGGGAGTCCTTGGCAGTCTGTGACTCAGCCTACTGCTGGGGCCTGCCCTGCCTCTGGGAAAGCCCTCCCTTCTCCATGAATTTTTGTTGGTACCTCATTTTCTTTTTAATTCCATCTCCTTGAAGTATATTTTCCCTGTCTCCTTCTATTTCCCTTTTGAGCTTTGCTCCAAGAGGAAATTGCTTCTACAGTCATCTTTGGTTTGGGGACCCAGTACCTGGTGAGAGTTGCAAGAGGAGGGAGGGTGAGAATGCAGAGGGGTGGAGGGGTGTGTGTGTGGGGGGGAGTGATGGTGATGGGGGGGGTATGAGAATCTGGCTTTTCACCAAATCCCTCTCTTTTCTGGTGGGCTGATGAGTAAAAGCACCTGCAGGCAAATGAGGGTATTTTCTTATAGCAAATCTCATTTTCTCAGTAAAACACTCTGGGTTTCAGCCTCTTTCTGAGAACCTCTCATCCATTTCTTCATTGCCCATGTTCAGCAAAAGGTGAATGGCTTCATTTAATGGTAGGACACAAAGTGTCTCACCTTTTAGCCCTTGAAACAGACTCTTCCAACTGGTTACAGACCAGCCTCCATCATCTAATCATTTTTGAAGCAAAATCTCCCACTCTGGGGCTTGTCTTGCAAACAAAGCACCAAGGCACTGAACACCCTTCAAAAGACATCTTGTCTAGCTGTCAGAATAGGAAAATTCAAAGCGGCTCTGATGGCGACAGACTGGGGCATCCCTGCCAGCATCTGGAAGGCTGGATGTCGCCAAGTGGCAGAGCTGTGAGGTTCAAAACCAACTCAGGGGTGGGAAGCACTGCTGGAAGCCTATCAGGCTGGCAAATGACTGGGTAGAATAACAAATTCTATTTTGGCTGCATGTGAAATCTGTAAATCCCTTTCAGTAGAACAGAAACTGTGGAAGGGCTTTTATTGATTGATTTTTATTTTCTGTCCTTCCTGATTTACTCCAGAGCACATGGACAGAGGCTGAAATTTAACTTAGCCTATTATTGGAGGGAGCAGGGATGGAGGTGTCGGGGGAGGGGGTGTATCTTCACAGTGAGGTCACTGCAAAGAAACAAATTGACCCACAGGGTGACCAACGGCACCGATGTGTCCTGGGTAGAGATGTTCCTGAACTGCAGGAGTTTTCAGTGCAAAACAGGGGCATGATCGGCAAACCCAACAGCTTTGGTGCTGAAGAACTTAATGTCCAAACTCTCAGATGAGTTTCTTTTTTTTAAAAAAAGTCTATTCCCTTGTTTTTGGTAAAAGTTTACATAGTAAATTTGGTTCCCACTTCACCACCACAGCAGTGATTTATTTTATTTGTGTGTGTGTGGGTAGTTTGTACAAACTGCCCAATAACATGAATTACATTTTTCATAACCTTTTGCCATCATTAATTGCAGTTTGGTTGTTTCGTTTCTAGTACTCTCACTTCCCTGCCTACTCTGTCTTCTCCTCTATGCTTCAGAGTGCGTGTTAACTTCTCGACCAAAGGATCTCTCAGCGGCGGATATTAAGAGATTCTCTTCACCAACTGTGGAAACTCCCAAAACATAAGACGTGTTCAAGGAATCTCAGGGGTGCATCAGCTAAGCCATAGCTGCAAACCAACAGATTGGCAGAAAGGACCCTCCCACCACAACTCGGAAGAAAGACCTGGTGATCGGCCTCCACACAGAGGATAGCCTAGGAAACCCTCCTGGGGTAGTTCACATGGCATTACTATGAATCGATATGGACTCGATCCAACAATAATACATAAAAATCTGAGTGCCAGGGATTGTTGAGACATTGTGAGAATTCCAGCTACAGTGTGGCCCCTCAGCCCAGCAGTAAGCCACCATTTGTCTATCAGTTTGTCATCCTGTGATGGCTTGTGCGTGGCTGGGAGCTATCTTACTGCTGTATATTTTCTGTGTTACTGCTATTTCAAATGCCAGCAAGGTCACCCAAAGTGAACAGATTTCAGCAGAGTTTCCTAGGATTCAGCTTCCCACTTCAGAGGAAGGAGACGCTGAAAATCTTGTGCATAGCTCCCTAACATTGTCAGATACTGAAGGCTTAATGACTGGAAGCAGAACATTGTTGGGAGATAGTGCCAGAGCTGATTTCTTCAAGTGGAGTTGAGTCAACTATGGTAACATGAGTCAGATTAACCCTGCGAGAGCCTTCGGGAATCTTCATTTGTTGATGGGGCATGAGTCAAGGGGAGAAGAAGCAGCTGCAAAATCTGCTGATGATCAGAAGTTGGAATGTGCAAAGTATGAAACTAGGAAAATCAGAAGTAGCCAAAACAAAATGGAATGCATAAAGATTGATAGCCGAGGCATTAGTGAGCTGAAATGAACTAGTATTGGCCATTTTGAATCAGAAAAATCATATGATATATTATGCCGGGAGCAGCATAATCTAGAGGAACGGTGTGGCATTCATTGTCAAAAAGGACATTGCAAAATCTAGCATGAAGTACACTGCTGTCTGTGATAGGGTTATGCCTGTCTTCCTCCTTCAAGGACCTACAACCAACAACCATTATTCAAATTTATACACCAACCACAAAAGCTAACAAGGACGAAATTGAAGAATTCTACCAACCACTTTGGTCAGAAATTGATCAATCGTGCAATCCAGATGCTTTGGTATTTGGAATGCAAAAGTTGGAAACAAAGAGGAAGGAATGGTAGTTGGAAAATATTGACTTGGTGATAGAAATGAAGCTCTAGATAGCATGATAGAATTTTGCAAGCACAATGACTTTTTCATTCAACACCCTTTTTTAACGCTCCCTGGTAGTCTAGTGGTTAGGATGCAGCGCTCTCAACACCCTTTTTTAAACAATACAAAATGTGTTCTCCAGATGGAGTTCACAGAAATCAAATTGTCTACATCTGTGGGAAGAGATGACAGAGAGGCTCAATATCAGAAGCTAAAACAAGTCCCGAGGTTGACTGTGGAACAGACTATCAGTTGCTCATATAGAAATTCAGGATAAAGCTGAAGAAAATGAGAAAAAAAAGTCCATGAGAGCCAAAATTAGACCTTGAGTCTATCCCACCTGAATTTCAAGAAATGTCTAAAATAGCTGTGATGCATTGAACACTAATGACAGAAGAACGTTTGAGCTGTGGATGGGAATCAAGAACACCATTCATGAAGAAAGCAAAGAATCATTAAAAAGGCAAGAAATGTTTAAAAAATAAAACAAAAATTAATAAAAAAATTTTAAAGTTCATTTAAAAAGTCTCTTCCCATGTGTTTACTTCTATTGGTAGAACGATGTTTGAAAAGAGCAACCAACTTCAATACACAAATATTTAAATGAAATTTTTTTTCTAGAAATGCTCTTTTCAGTTTTACTCTTTCTTGAGGTAACTTAAGGGTGTTTTTATATGCCACGCAGGACCCATTTTAGTCATCTTTCAATAATTGACATGACAAAAATTTCTGAGTTCAAATAGATGAAAATCACCAAATTTCCAAGTATTTTTGTTATATATTTCTTCTACTACAATAAAAGAATTGCCATGAAAAAATAAAAAGACAAGAAAGAAATCAAAGATCAAAATGGATGTCAGAAGAGACTCTGAAACTTGCTCTTAATCATAGAGTAGCTAAATCAAATGGAAGAGATGATGAAATCAAAGGAGCTTCCAGAGGTTCCTGCTGGAGTCACAAGATGACATGGAACAAAGGATATCATTGCTGATGTCAGACGGATCTTGACCGGAAGGAGAGACGGCCAGAAGAATGTTTACGTGTATTTTGTTGACTGTGCCAAGACTGTCACATGGACATGCTCCCTTTCCTTCACATTCTGGGTACAAATCCTGTGTCTGAGCACTCTCAGGGGGACTCCTTCTAGGTGACAGTTTGCTCAAGATTGTCACAGGGTCTGTCCTATCTTTTCCTTCAGGTTCCGTGCAGTTTCCCAAGAATGCTTCTCTGACCACCCATTTACAAGCCTCCTTTCCACACTAACACACCATCTACTTTTCTTCTTTTATTTCCTTCAGTAGTTGTACAAGCACTCAAGGAGCCCTGATGACATGGCAGTTCAAAGCCCCCAGCTGCTCCGATGGAAAAAGATGAAGCTTTTGATTCTCATAAACCATCATGGAAACCTGCTGGGGCAGGTCTCCCCTGTCCTTCAGCAGGGCTGAGTCGGGATGGGCTGAACGGCAATGAGTGAGATGGGCACATAATGCACAAATCATACGATGTAAAGTTCAATCGTCTCGATTCAATGTTTCAATTGTATAATCATGACTCTATCCAATTTTAGAGCACGTTCTTCTTTCTTGTACTCCTTGTTATTGGCTCCCCACTTCCCTACAACTTTTCTTGCCACACCCCAAAGAAACCATTAACCCAATTACTATGTCTATATATTTACCTATTCTGGATTTCATATATGGAAAAAAATATGAAAACAACAGAAACTAATCATGACAACAAAGTAAAACTGAGAAAAACCTGAAGAAAAAAGAACGTACAAAGTTTTAACCACGATAAAAAAATGTCAAATGGGTTACACGTGAGCTCAAATTCCTTTTTTATTTTTAGGTTCGGCCCTTGTGACCAGTACACATTTCTTATTTTCTTTCTTTGCAACTAAAATAAAAGCTTTTCAAATCAGACATGTTTGCTGCCTTGGCTTATTATGACATGCCCAATACTTGAAGCATTGCCTACTAACGTAGTGGGGCTTCCATCCTTGTTGTGTCCATGAAGGGAGGGTCACTCACAAAACTGACATGGGAGAGGGGCTCCAGAAGCCAGCACAGAAGTGTAGAGGAACCCAGACTCTCCTCATAAAGATTCTACCTGCCACAGCAATCATGCTCACACTGAGGACTTCCCAGATGAGTGAAGACAACAAACCAGCAAAGCCTCCTCCAACTCTTTCTCGTGAAAGAGTGGCTGACAATCCCACAGGCAGTGTGATCCCTGCAGGCAAGAGCTCTCATAGCTCTGGGGATTTCTCGCAGAAACTGTCAGAGGCAACTCCCTGCAGATGCCTCCCACAGCTTGCAGGGGTGGGGAGACGCTTGCTTTTCTCTCCTAGACTCCTGGACGCCCTTCTCTCTCTGCCACTGATGGTTCACATGGGTATTCTGCTGCGACCAGCTTGACTCTGTGCTGTCCCGGTTCTTGGAGCCACCTTAAGGCAATGGAGAATCCAAACACTACATGTGCTTTGAGCATCAACAACCTACAGGCACTGTCCTGGGTTCTAAAGACCCAGGAGGACCTGATGAAGGGTCCTTCTTTCAAGGAGCCTGTGATGGACTAAACTGTGCCTCCTCTCCGAGAAAGAGACATTGAAGTCCTATCCCCTGTACCTGTGACTGTGATACTGTTTGAAAAGGGGGGGAGGGGGGGGTTGTTGTGTCACGGGACTATACCAGAGTTAGGTGGGTCCTGAGGGAACCTGATCCCTTCTGAGTTGTTCCTTATACAAAAGTGAAATCCGATGCACAGAGTAACACCCATGGGGGAAAACACAGAACCATCAACAAACCAAGGACCGCAAACAAACAACAGGATAGCCTTCTCTTAGAGTGGACAGAACACAGTCCTGCCAATGCCTTCCACTTGAACACATTGCCTCCCAAACTGAGAGACAACACGTCTGTGCTTAAAAGCTACTTACTTTTAGTCTTTTTGCTAAACAGCTTTAGGTAATGAGGACTAGCTCTCTGGCTCCTATAGGACAAGGGGAATAGTGAAGGAGGAGCCTTGATTTCACTATTGACCAAAGAGCATGCTGCCAGAGGAAGAGGCACCAGGAAGCAGGCGAGAGGGGCCGAAAACAGATAGGTCCACCTGAAGAAGCAGGTTTTCCAGGTGTTACAGGGCAAACTTCTGGGGTGAGTAAGGTCAGGAGTCCTCCCTCAGATCTGGGCTGGAAGTGTTTGCCTTTATTCTTTGTGCACTCAAGCCTCCTCAGGGCTGTGTCTTCCAGTCCCCAGACCCATGTGCTGGACCCAGGGAGGTGCCCCAGTTTCCAGATCCGAAGAGAAAGACTCCTCACAGCTTAACTCTGGGGCACTCAGATACTGATGAGCTGTGTCTGTACCTTGTACTTCTCTCATGGGCCTGCTCCCATAACTTGGCTCCAGCAGCTCCATTTCCCTCATAATCAGCTTTCTTTGCTTTTTCATTCCTAAAATGTGTTTTGAAGATAAAGCCTGTGTGCATGTCCACAAGCCCATCCATTCATCATCCAGCTCAGGAAGTCAGCCGGCCCACCTCCTACACTCACAGCACCTCCCTGGAGATGCGCCAGGAAGACTCAGATTGGCAGTGTCTCCATGCAGCACTGTTGGGGCCGGCCACTTCTATCAGAAGAAGACTGGAGGGAAGTTATAAAAATAGGGAAGCGCACCGAGAATAAACCAGCTTTTCTCAGCACTTTCCAGGAGCTGAGCTTGTTCTGGCATCTTTGCTGGACCGTTATGTCCCAAGAGAATGAACTCAAAATGCCATTCCTCTAGGCTCGCCTGGCTGAGGTTGAGATTCTGAGTTCTTCTCTTGAGGGAAGCCTGCAGGTGCTTATACCCTATGCCTTGAACTTCTTCCCATGTTAGGGTAGGGATTTCTTTCACTTGACATTGTGGTACCTTGTCAACTTTCATTCCCTCTCATTCGGAGACAATGAGAGAGAGAAAGAGTATGTGTTTGGTAGTGGGGGTTAGGAAAGGATATTTCCAGATACCTCTACTGTCATTTCCCCATCAAAAGCTTTGATCTGGAACTATCTAGTGTTAGTTAGTAAATCTCAGCCTTCTGGGTCCACATCAAGATTTCTAAGATTTGAATATTTCAAAATATTCTCATAGTGTGGTTCTTCATAGACGTAGCTCAGGAATTAATGGTCAAAATAATTGACAAGAGGTGACAATGTGAGTTTTATGATCTTTTCCATCCCTTCAGTTCCCATTCTACTTTAAAGCAGAACATGTTCAGCAGAATTGTAGAACCTAAGAATTTAAGAGCAGTAAACGTCTCAAAGAAAAACTCATCCAGGCCCCTCATTTTCTGAGCAAACTGAGTCTCAGAGAGTTTAAGTGAGTTTGGGAAGAGCTGCTGGTGGTTGACATGCAAGACCTCACTAATTTAATATCCATAACAATTCTGTAAGGTAAGTATAACAATTCTATAAAGAAGAGTCACCTGTCATCCATTTTACAGACAAAGAAACTGTAGGGTAGAGAGGTTAGGTGAGGCATAATTAAGAGTCTGACAAGAATGCCTGACTCCTCAGTCTGTGCCTCTTCCCCTCTTCCTTCTTCGGGCTGTACCCAAAGCAAGTTAATGCTGATTTTTATATATTTTTAAATATTTGCTATCCATGTTCTACTAGATCAGGGATCAAGAAGCCATTTGGTCCAGGCCCGAATGTCAGGAAGGGCCTTCCATTTAAATAATTGACCTGCCTCCTAATGAGGCCATCCTCAAAGTCTCGGAATTACATGAGAAAGATGGAAAGAAATGATCTTTATCGCGTGACCTGAAAACCAAACCTCTCTTTAAGAATCTACGTAGGATAGTTTTTCCATAAACAAGTTACCTTGTTACTCCGTGATTGACATACCTACTTTTCAGTTTCCACTTACGTTGGCGTAGTGGATTTATGGACTACAAACATTTAAAATGCATCACAACCCTTATTCTTTCTTTGTTTTGTCATGATGAGCCATCGTTTGCTCTTGAACCGCTCCCCTCCCGCTCCAAGAGGCCCTTGTATCACTTCCCAGATCCCTCTCGAAACGATGCTTTACCAAAGATAAAAATGAGATTTAACTCTCCTCTTGAGGACCAGCTGCATTGAGGAAGGCTGAATCTGCTCCGACTTCACAAGCTGACGAGCTCCCAGGAAATTTCCAAAGCTTTTGCAGTGTTCCTCTCTGACCCAGCTGCAATTGTTTTTCAGCAGAAAAATCTGTGAATTAGTCCTTTCCTGTTGAGATGAAATAACAAGAGGAGACAGTGGGAGCCGCTCAGGGGCCCCCAAACCATCTTGCGTTTGTCCTCAAACGATCGGGTTTGCCCGTCTTTTCCAAGTTACCAAGTTTTCCTCTGGCCAGCCGCTCGCCCCTTTTAATTTATGCAAATGTCACCCTTTTGCAGATAGGTACTCGGTCCACAAGCATTTGTGAGGTGCCCCGGTGGGCGTGGCTCACCTCCCTATGCCCTCTAGCCCAATACCCGAGATCAGACCTGTGTATCAAGGACAAGTATCAAGGACGAGTCAAGTCTTTCTTCAGAGTCTCAGAGGCAGGCCTGCCCGCACGGTCCTTGTGTATGATTCTTTCACCGTCTCATCTGGACATGCCCTACCCCACGAAGGGCAGGCACCAAACTGTCCGCCGTCGGGTCCATGCCGACTCTGGGAGGCGCTTCCCTGGGTGCAGGGGACTGCGCTGCTCCAGAGGGTGGTGGAGCTTGTGACATTCTGAAGCAGATCGCCACGCCTGCCTTCCCAGACCCTTCTGCGTGGATGCGAACCATCCAGCTTTTAGGCAGTAGTGGATTTCCTGTTGGGCCCACTCTGGAACTCCATTTTCACATCATACTATGTCATTCGCCCAACTCACTGCCACCACTAACCCACGGCTTTCTGGGCTGCTATCTTTACAGGAGCAGGCAGTCTATCCTTCCCCCCAGGCAGGGGCACTTGGCAAATTTGAACCACTGACCTTACAGTCCGATGGCTAGCCTGCAGCGCCGCCATTCTCTGATGAGCACCTTGAGGAAGAGGAGGCAGCATGTAAGCCCATGCCTGGTCTGGGGAAGGTGCTCTGTGAAGGTTTGTTTAATGGGTGGAACAATGAAACTCACCAGATTTTATCAACACTTGACTGCTATAAAAATCAGTTGGCGCAGCCTCAGAATTCTCTAAGGAGCAAAGATTTATGGATTCACCATCCTTGTTTCTGAGTCTTCTGATGAAGGTAGTTTTTTTTTTTTTTTAATGCGTGAGAGAAAAATTGGTTTGGGCTCTGCTTATACTGCATGCAAAGCCAGACTTACCATTATAACTCAATTCAACACCTATTCGCTATCCAGAGTGTCTACTATATGTGAAATACTGTGAAAACTGTGGGGCCGATTAAGTTGATCTTTACTAAAATTGATTAATGTTGCAGCTAAGTCAAGTAGCATTTCCTCTGGTTTCTTGTTCACATGGGAAAAATGGACCCTGAGTGTGCACCTATCAAATCACAGTCCTGTCATTAACAACAACAACAAGACACAGTTGTAGACTCTGGTCTGAGGTAAGCTGCTTTCTTTAAATAGATTGTGTCTCTCCGGAAGTTAAACACTAGTACGGGGATGTAATGCAATGGCTATTTCAGTAGGGGGCAAACAGGATGGAGAAGTCTGTGATAGAGAGATCTAGGGGCTAACTGCTCAGTTGCTCACCAAAAGGTTGGCAGTTCAAATCTGCCAGCAGTTTTATGGGAGAAAGATGGAGAGGCTGCTTTTATAAAGAGAACTGCTTGGGGGGCAGTTTGTCTCTGTCATATAGAAACACTAGGCATTGGAGTGGACTCAGTCGCATGGGGCTTATTATTATTTGTTTGTTAGAGGTTGAGTAGGGTGTAGGAGCGACATTTATTGAATTTCTATGATTTGACTATTCCAGTCATCCTGTGTAGAGTCTCTGTCTTAGAATCCTAGTGCAGCTATCACAAAAACTGTGTGCCTTTCACAACCGGGAATGGATTCTCTCACATTTTTGGAGGCTAGAAGTACAAATCCAGACCACTGGCCGCAGGGGAAGATCTCTTTCTGCTGTCTCTGAGGGAAGATCATTGTGGTCAATCTTGCCGTCGGTCTAGGAATTTCTCAGCTCAGGAGTCTGGGGTCCAAAGGATGTGCCCCACTCACAGCTGCCCTCTTAGCTGTCCTAAAGTTCCTCTGAGTTCTCTTCACCCATTTCATCTCTATCATATCTCCAAATATAAGATGCAACCTAATTCTGTTGGGTGTACCATGATTCATAACATAGTGGGCTCTAGTCCTGCCTCATGAACACCATAGAAGTAAGATTGACAACACATAAGATAATTAGACTGGTCACAAAACTGAAGGACCATAAATTAGCCAAATTGACACTTTTCTTGGTGGGGTAAGGGAGGGCTCAATTCAGATCATAACAATCTAAACTTGAAGATTAATATTGATAAAGTCATAAAATTGGTTAATGGCAGGCTTGAAATTTGATCCTAA